>JALPQI010003687.1:0-95827 GCA_025490895.1 Thaumatotibia leucotreta | reverse complement strand
TCAGTACCATATTCTGATAACAAAAAATATTTATAATAAAAAATCGCGTATAAAAACATTTCATGTATATCTATTTGTCCTACGTGAAAAATAAATCGTATTTTTTTTAATTATGACACGATACTGAACGAGCAGTTAAATGATTTACCAGTAATTTTGGTATCATCATGTAGTTGCAAAGATATTAAAATTGCTACCCGACTGCCCGACTGTCCAAAATGCCCCTCTCTACCCTACTCTATCAATAGTCTCAAAATCTACTTAATCAAGCGTCATTTAGAAATACATATCATATCGTAGTACGCTTCATACGGATCTGAATGGTATCAATAAACAACAATATTAACAATGTATAAATTAATTATTATATTATATTTGGTTACAACGGTGACTTCGTCGAGTGACAGAGTTTATGTTGAGCAAACAACAGCGTTCGACCATGATTTGTACGAGAGAGTCCTGGACCCCGAGTTGTGCCAGAGACACTTGCAAGAAATGAATGCCTTCGAATGTAAGTGTTGAAACAGTCGTCCGGGCATTTTTTTGTCAGCCTCCGTAGCCTAGTTGATAGTGATCCTGCCTACGAAGCTGGAGGTTCCGGGTTCGAATCCCGGCGAGGACATTCTTTGTGTAATTATTTATCACAAATGTTTGTTCCTTGGTCGTGGCTATCTATGTATTTAAGTATCTATTATGTATCTATCTATTATATATATCGTCGCCTGGTACCCACATCACAAGCCGTAATTGAGCTTACCGTGGGACTAGGTCGATTTGTGTAAGATGTCCCAAGATATTTATTTTTATCTCATTTTCACTTTTTGGGTCACCAAATAAGCGTGAAGTTAAAAACCTTAGTTTCAGTCAGCCTTGTAACGACAATTAAGCCCTAAATTTCGATAATAACTCTGTGTTGGTGATCATTTTACAAATATAAAAACACCGATCGAGTTTAAATTCCTAAAGATATTGTACTTAACACTTTCATTGCGAACGAGTGCTACGTGGTACGCTCGTAGCCGATCCCGTGATTTTTCCGCTTTGTATCGAAAATGGACCTCCCGTAGAGAACTCCCCTCGGGAGTTCCCCGCGCTCGAAGTGTTAACTGTCGTTACAAAGCTGAGTACAATGAAGTTTTTTTTTAATTTCACGCTAATTGTGTGTCCAACTGTCCATAAAAGTGAAAATGCCACAACTGCCAAGCCACACTGGATGCGTGCAGCGCACGCGCATGTGTGTGGCGTGCGCCTTGTAGCGTACGCGTATGTCTCTCGATTTCTATCCGGTATACATCATTAGGGTTCCGTGGGCAAAATGGCAAAAACGGAACCCTTATAGTTTCGTCATGTCCGTCTGTCACAGCCGATTTACTCGGAACCTATAAATGCTACAGTAATTTAATTTAGTAAGGATATGTGTCGCATAAAGCGCTACAGGATTATGATGATATATTGTAAAAAAAATAATTGGGGTTAGGGCCTTCCATACAAGTAACTGAGGGATATTTTTTTTATGTATATAAGTGTGTGGGGTATTAATAGAAAGGTCTTTATTATACATATAAAGGCTTATAAATCACATTTTATTTAAGCCAACCGTTTTCGAGATATCAGCTCCCAAAATCTGAAAAATGTGTCCCTCCTCTATTTTTTAAAATACACAGTATAAAATAAATAAAAAATATCTTATGCACATTAATTACCTCTATCAACGATTTTTGATTTGATTAAATTATCTCTTATAGTTTTTGAGGTAGGTTGATTTAACTGTATTTTTAACGATATATTGATAATGGTACGGAACCCTTGCCTTCGCGCGCAAGTCCGACTCGCACTTGGCCGGTGTTTAATTTCCAATCTCCGTCATAATACTGCAAAGTGTATGTTATTTAATTAGGTCGTACATATAGATCATCCAAAACATTGCAAACTATAAAATCCAAAATAGTGCTAGATAATGCATATCTATTTGACCTGTACATTGCTCCCATCTTTTATAAAAATTAAGTATAGATACGTATATTTAAACACATCAGACTCTAGTACTCATAACCCATACAGTAACCCCCTTATTCCTAAATGTCTCCTAACCTTGCAAGCCGATGAGTTATATTTCCAGA
Source organism: Thaumatotibia leucotreta (assembly GCA_025490895.1). Lineage (NCBI taxonomy): Eukaryota > Metazoa > Arthropoda > Insecta > Lepidoptera > Tortricidae > Thaumatotibia > Thaumatotibia leucotreta. The sequence goes on along the minus strand of JALPQI010003687.1, from coordinate 93,707 downwards.
AAATATGTGTTACTACACACTGAGTGATCTCTAAGTGGCTCAGTCCAGAAACTTTCAGTATACCCCTCGTATTTGTATTCTTCACCGACCGATGCGGCCAAAGGAACACTCTAAAAGGGGAAAAGAGCCACAAATTTTTTGCCCATCGCCCAAAAACCTAATCCCAAAAATTGGCTCATATCCTAAAGACAAAGGGTATATCACGAAAAAAATCTGAGTTTTAAAAGTCAGGAAGCTCGACGAAGCGGCTACTTCACAAAGGGTATTTCTCATTTAGATTTGTGAGGTTGTCACAGCTATTTACAAAAAGTTATCGTTATACTCTTGACATAGGGGCTACTTCACAAATAGTACCTAAGTATCAAAATGTTAGAGTTCCTTGAAACCCTTAACTTTCGAACATGGTTCCATTAAATACAAAAGCGACACAACTGAAAAATCACGAAAAATTATTTTATTGCAAAAACACTATCACTCCTTCGAGACTAACTTCAGTGCTAAACCGCCATTTTGTACTACCTAACCTAATATCCAAACACATCAAAATAGGGTTGAAATGCCTACAAATTGATATATAACACATATAATATTACAAATTCTGAACAAAAAACGAATACTAAATCTTTAAATAGCTCCCCTGTAATTTTTTACGACTTGTGTCGGTTTTGTATTTAATGACGACCTGTCAAACTAAATAAGAAATACCCAGAAATAAAAAAAAGAATATTCACTACCTCCGACGAGATTCCACCGGCCTATCGATACTATTTTAATTAAGTATTTCAAGATTTTGATTCAAGAATCTGAATAAAGAATCTTTTGATTTTGAAATATTATTGGCTCCGAATTTCAGCTTTCTCGTGCCAACGGTTAATGTCATTATCTGCGGACGCACAAACAGACAGACATACCTACATAGCGAAACTATAAGAGTTCTTCGTTGCCAAAGGAACAAAAAAAAAACCGGCCAAGTGCGAGTCGGACTCGCGCGCAAAGGGTTCCGTACCATTATCAATTTATTATTTAAAAAATACAGTTCAATCAACCTACCTCAAAAACTATAAGAGATAATTTAATCAAACTAAAAATCGTTGATAGAGTTTATTAATGTGCATAACATATATTTTTTTTAGAATTTTATATCGCGTAGTTTAAAAAATAGAGGGGGGGGGACACATTTTTCAGACTTTGAGAGCTGATATCTCGAAAACGATTTGCTTAAATAACAATGAGATTTATAAACCTTCATATCATTTTCAAAAACCTTTCTATTAATACCCCACACGCTTATATACAACTAAAAAAAATTTCTATCCCTCAGTTACATGTATCGAGGGCCCCCACCCCAATGGTTTTTATTACAATTTAGTATCATAATCCTGTAGCGGTTCATACAACACATATCCTTACCAAATTTCGTTACTGTAGCATTTATAGTTTCCGAGTAAATCGGCTGTGACAGACGGACAGACGGACATGACGAATCTATAAGGGTTCCGTTTTTGCCATTTTGGCTACGGAACCCTAAAAAACATGCGGTACACGTCACCATAGTAACAGAGGTCATTCTTGTTTACTTGTGTTTTGATTGCTTTACTATAATAATTATCGATCATTCTAATCACTCTAATCAATAGGCAGGTATTTAAAATTTTCCATATGTTGATTAATCAATCAAAATATGATGATGATATGACATGATTAACTAAAATAAAATAAACAACCACGCTAAATATTTGCCCATTTTTAAGAGTTCCGTGGTAAATTGTTTCTAGTTATATCTCCTTAAGGTGCATTCAGACCAAACGAACATTCGCTATTCTAACCCCCCACTCCACGAAATTCGATCGTTACACAAAACGTGATTGGTAGATTTCGTAGAGCGGGGGATTCCCGCAGTCCGCAGCATACACTGAAAAAAATAATTTGTTAATGGTAACCGAACTTTCGTCAACCTGTAACTTAAAAAAAGTGACGAGCGAAGTAAGGCAATATCTTACCAAAATCAGTTCGGTTAATTTTCTACTAAACAATTGATGTTGCGTATTGCTAAACAATATTAGTTATATCGTGTGAAAACTGTCTGTTGTATATTACCATAAGTTCAGTTATATTTAGTTTACAATTCAGTTATTGTAGACGTGCTGTATGTTGATAACAAATTTACTGTTTGTCAAAATCTTACTGAATTCACAACTTACTTTAATCAAATTTTCTGCTACGCCTAATCCAACTGGCTCAGTAATGTTTAACATAACTTTTTTGTTACCTATAACCAATTTAGAGTATTATTTTAAGCAATTTGTTTCATTATATTTAACCAAATTATTTGCCTGCATGTAACCAAACGAATAGGTTATACACGACAAAAATACGTTGTTCATATACAGCCAAATGTTTAAATTATTTTGACCAAATAGTTTGCCTACTTCTAACCAAATGAATAGGTTATATATACATGACAAAAATACGTGGTTCATATACAGACAAATATCAAATGAGTTGTAAATAGGGCTCACTGCCTGTATAAAATCCGGTACGTCTCATCGTCACCTTTCTTGTCCCCTGGGTGATGAGACGTACTGGAATTTATACAGGCAGTGAGCCCTATTTACAACTCATTTAACTACAAGTAGGGTGTATAAGCCACATCAATGATTACCCAAAAATAAGTAACACTAAACGAGCATTTTAATTAACTTTATTAATTGTAATAATAGAAACATTCAAATAATAGAAACATTCATAGTAATTTATAAGAACGGTATAGTAATCAAAATAATCAATCAATCAATAATACAATCGCGAGCAACAGTATTTTTTGCATCACTTTATAGGTTTTCATTGCACAGAGTATCTTTGTAAACCAATTTATTTTTCTAAATTATTTTACGAGTAATTCCATTATTTTGCTTGATACATTAGCTTCAGAGTCTCTTTGATTACAAGGAAAATGAAGAAATTAAAATTATTTGGTTTACAAAGACGTGACATGTTTTGAAATGTCCTTATGTAACCTTCTAATCCCCATTCCCGAAGGTAGTCTCCAAGGGTGTCTGCTGGTGGAGGTACAACTTCCATTTTGGAATATTCAAGTAACTTGACATACATATGTCATACGCAACGCAAAAAAGCGTTTGGTTATTTCTATGCTAAGTATTGTCTATATAATGAAGTACGTTTGGTTACACATTGTATTTTATTTGGTTAGATAAAGCGAATGGTCTGCTAGAGTAGCAAACCCGTATTTGGTTTTACTCTACTAGACAAAACTGGTTATATGTAACAAAACTATGTATTATAATAGCAAATCATTGTTGAGTTAAATCTAAACAATTTTATGTTATGGATAATAACATCGTCTTTGTTAGAAGCTAGGACTTGGTTTTTGTTGCATATTGTCAATGCTTACTCTTAAATTAGACCAAGCGGTTTATTTACATGTGAACACTTGAATTTGTTTACTGTTTTAATGTAAGACGTATACAAGCGTTTATTTACGAATAGCCCAACTTAGAATAACATTATCCGTTTGGTTTTTAATACGCAAACCTGTTTGTTAATAGAAATTAACTTTAGTAACGCCATACCGAATTATGGTTAATGATGAAATAGCCAAAGTAGTTCAGTTAAATATTTTTTTCAGTGTAGGTCAGTGGTCGTTAGTACCTACTATAAATTAGCAGTTTGGTACAGGCATAATTAATTACGCCGACAAAATGGTAACTAGAGTTAAATATAGATTGGTGGCGATTATGGGCATTTGCCTCCTAATGCGTCCATACGCATAAGCGAAGGAGAGACCGTTGTCCAGCAGTGAACTGACATAAGCTGACGATGTGACATCATTTCAAATCAAACTATCACTGAAAGTGAATAGTTCATTATCGGTGTTGAGAACAAAACTAAAATCTAATCTAACCGATAAGAGAAAACAGGAATACCAATATTGAAATGCGTAAGATAAGGATATCATAAATATTTGGCTTAAAGTACTACGCTGTGTTTTAAGGAAAACAGAACGATTGATTGATTAAGTCACTCACTGATTGTAGTGCCTGACCTTGCATAACTTTATACAGCGAGTCAGAGTTTAAATCACTTCGAGGTAGTCCAAATCAATTTGAAAACAAAAATCCGTACCTATACAAATATGGGCGGTTTGATCACACAGATTTCAACGTTTTAAAAATAAAAGTAACAACGAACAACAACAAATAAAGCCAAAAAAAGTTTAAAACAAAACTTATTCATAAAAATATTTAACGCTAAATCACTACTATACTCACAGAGTATAATTATGCTTTGTTGCATCGTTCACAGTTTTTCTGCTTTGCCCGAAGGTTGACTGGTAGATAATGCTTTATAGCATTAAATATATAAATTTAAAAGCTGAAAATATATTTTTTTTTATTTGATGTTACTAAGCGAAGCTATGTGGCCTAAATTCTATTTTTTATTTTTTTTATTACAAAGGGTCATTATACAATATGTAGGAGAAAACATGTCTCCTGGTTAAATCTACCAGTTACTTACAATATCAACTCAGTATGAAGTGAAAATATTCGTAAATCGTCTGTATGTATGCAGTCGTATGCAGGTTTCCTCACGATGTTTTTACTTTACGGTGAAGGAAATCATCTGCGAAGAAATTCTAGGGTTTATGTGAAGTCCCCAACAAGTACTGGGTCAGCGTAGGACCGCGCAAAATAGGCACGTTCGATGTCGAATTGTGGAAAAATGGCCAGAATACAATACAAAAAAATCTTCGACATTTTCAAAGTTTCAATGCGACTTTATGAAATAAAAAGATGTTCATGTTTTAACTAACGAACTATGTACAGATGTACAGTTTCATACTCATAAATATATGTGGTAGGCTTTTTCCATATTTAATTTTGGCGATTGCAATAAGTACCTATACCTATTTAGTAGTAAAAAATATATTAAGTAAGTACATACAATACAACCAATGAATTCAAAATGTTAATTAATCGTAAAAATGTGCTTATAGTCTACGATGCGAGCTTCCGAGTCCCGCAAGGCATGCTCAAAGGAAACACGTTCAGCCTTGGCAACTACCAGCAATGTCTGCAGATAGACCAGCCCCAGGAGGAAGGCTCCATCCGGGGGAAGTACTGCTTCATCCAAACCCAGAGCTTGAACATCCCGGTGCTCATAGGAGAGTCCTGGCCAGCTAACGTTACATGGACGGGCGTGAACACCATGCGGACTGGACAAGATTTGGAGATGTACAAACGAATGCGGCAAGATCTCAAAGCGTTGAACTTTGATTTTGAATCAAGGTATGATCGCTATAATTAGTACATGAATAAATACGAATACTGTATACAGGGCGTAAGTCTAATACGGGCGAAGCTCTTAACGGGTGTTAGTTTACGACATAATAAGTACATTCAAATAACTTTTACTTAAAATTAGAGCAACAAAATTTTCCATACAAAATAATTCGGCGCGCAATGTAGAGCAACATACGCGAGTTAAACACTCGTTGACAGCTAATTTCAAAAGCAGATGACATAACTGACATGTAAACAATAACAAATGTTCGTACCTACATTGCTGCTCCGATAATCTTAAAAAAATTCTGTGGGGTCATAATTAAGAGTAACTTTAAAAAAAACCTTGTAATCCATGATCACACTATGAATCCCATGCCTGGTTTAATTGGTCGCCCGTATTAGATTTACACACTGTATAGTTACCAAACATGCAGACCTCATTGAAGGGTCCACGGAAAGACCACGTCCAGTCCTTATGAAAAACAGGGAAAATTTTCACCCTGTACCGTTAAAAATATATTGTCTTTTCTTCTTTTTTTTTCAATTATTTATTAAAAATAAAAAACTTAGGTCTAATGTTTTGGCTTGATTGTAATTGCTTGTGGAACTGAGTAGACATGTTTTTCCGTGGATCCTTCAATTGTGAGGGCACATTTTGCTTTAAAAATGACCATGATGTACCCTTGTGACATTGTACCTACGCCTGACCTACAGGAGCCGATGAAAATTGTATTTTTGAGAAAGGTTTTTCATAACTTTTTCGTAGAAAAACAAACCCTTTTCAACATCTGAACCTGGTCAATACGTTTAACGAAAATTTAAATACATGACAACCTTCAACTTCATACGATTCATGTCATTGTTATTTAATTTGAATGATAATAATACAGTGTTGAAATTAAACTCAGGCCTTGGAGGAAGACTACTTTAAATCTTTAGCTAGCTCATTTTACTTAAAGGAGACATTCCTTTTTTTTTTAAAGAAAAAATCTGCATTAGAAGATTTTTTAAAACTCACTTGCTTCGCCCGGGACTCGAACCAAATAAATTAAAAAAATAAATCATCATCATCATCATCATATCAGCCGAAAGACGTCCACTGCTGAACATAGGCCTCTCCCAACGATTGCCACAATGACCGGTCCTGCGCTAAAAAAATAAATAACCGCTCTTTATTTTATTATACTAATAATATTCAGGATAAAGTTTCTCTAACAAACATTTGGTCTTAAAAGTAAAAGTAATCGTTAAATCTAACATCAACTTTATTTTACTAACAATTTTGGTAACATTTAATTTATTTAAGTTATCAGTTTTTTTTTTTATCAGTTATCAGTTAATCGAATTGTTAGAAATGAGCCCCGTCGTTCCGACTTCTCCACTGAACGCCTCGGATCATGTAGAAGGAAATGTGCAATATGTGCGTAGAGGTATTAACACCACTGAACAATTTTCTTATCGAAGATTTCAACAAGCTACTTAACGATAAATTACGATACGAAGTCTTTGAGTGTTGGAGACAACAGAAACTGTTACGTGTCTTTAACTTGTTAAAAGTGAACAGTAACCAATTATTAACATGCATCCAGGTGTACGATACAAACCCGAACAAGGTTTAACGTCACCTATGTTAAACTACCTATGTAATGCTTTTCATGTAATAAAATAAATAAATAAAAATAATAAATCAGGCTTCTAGTTTTACCCACACCGAACTTATAGGGAGCCGAAAATGGCTCAAAGTCCTTTGAGCAAAGTATGTTACGTCCGTGCCGCTTTTTTGCTCAGCCAGATGTAAATATTATTGTTTTTACTATTTATCGTATCGTATATGTATCTCTTTCAGAGATGCAATCATGGACACGGCCAACGCAGTCCCACTGGGGCTCGCAGTGTGCGTCCCTCGCGCATGCTCGGTAGCCGATGTGCTCGATCCGCTGTTGGAAGCTGTCAGCCCGTCCGTCGAGTTCAATTATACCGAGGAATACTGCCGCCTGCCCGACGACAAGCCGTACTCGGGGGCTGATATTGCTTTTATGTAAGTTTTTTTTTATATTTAAAATAGTGTAGATACACCTTAAGCTTTTAATGATGACACATTGAACGCACCGATCTTGAGCTATGCGTCTGTTTCTTCATTTTCTATAAAAATAATCACAACAGGAACAATTTACATATGATAATCAGAAACATGTTGTGTTACCTGAGAGCATATTTAATGTTCAGTAAATCGGGCAGTATAATTGACATCGAATATTGCTTCGACCTATTAAGAGGGTCCTCCGATAGAGAAAGGGCGTTTGTGCACTACACTGACTTTTACCGTCCGGTAGTCCGGTTTTTTACGGTCCGATATGCCACACCATTAAATGTATATAGTAGCTTGTACACTATGCGTAATTTTACCGTCCGACATTTTACTTTTCCCCATTCCAGACAGTATTTTCCGATCCGAGATGACAGCTATGAAAAACGTGTTAATGCTTGTGCACTGCGTCCGGAATTGCACTGACTTTTACCGTCCCCGAAAGTCCGATTTTACAAAATTGAACCGTAAAAAACCGGACTACCTCCGAGTAAAAAGACGGACAAGTGCACAAGCCAATCATGCGTTTTTTTCATGCCATATCGGACCATGAAAACTCGGTCTGCCGGACAGTAAAATTCATTGTGGTGCACATTGCACAATCACCCATAGATTGGAAGCTTTTGAAATGTGGTGAAAAAAATAGACAGGACAGAAACAAACGAATGAAGATGTCCTAACTGTCCTAAGAATGTTAAAAGAGAAGCGAAGTTTATTAGTCACCATTAATAACGAAGGGGTAATATGATGGGCCACCTGATATACAGCTTCATTTGAAACTTACTAGAGGGTAAAGTCGAAGGAAAGAGAAGTAGGGGTAGGTCCAGGATCACATATCTCGTTGCTGTCGGGTCATATGAGGAAGTAACTGGTACAAAGCTAGGACGAATGGCGATTAATCCACCGACAAGAGCGCTACTCGTAAGGTTTGATGATCTGCGGATCCTCATTCGGAGGACCCGCAGTCAAAGCCCAACGTGTATGGCGGGGCTTGCACCTTGTCAGAAGATGTAACCGTAACTATAGTTCCAAAACTATAACAAAACTTTAGAAATGTATATACTTATGGTAACATTAGCTAAGAAAAATACGAATATTGTTGAAAAATCTGTATCCAATTTTATTGCTTATCTCGGAATCTTGAACGTACAATGTTTATGTCTAAGTGAGTTGATATGTATTTTGTGGATGTATGACATGTGCTCTTTCATGTCCACTTGAGTCAAGTGGACATGAAAGAGCACATACATCAAGTGACTTGACAAATGTTGTTAAAGTTTTGCACCCACAGCTCCGATCACTAGGGCTGTGCCTTTAAATCCCATTGTCGTAGTATTACCATAAATTTTATTATTTGATTTAATTAAAATACATTATATTTTTTACAGTGTGGTATTCTCTATCATTGGATGTTGCACCTTAATGAGCACGGCATATGAGCTCCACCATTTATTCATCAAGAAAGGTAAATCAAATAACATCATTTACTAGAAAAAATAATCGGGTGCAGGGTTAGTGTATGTACAGATATTACTTTAATGAATTACTTCGAACTGCAAATTGCTACTATTTTTTTTCATGTTTTATTGTTTTTTTTTCTCTGTGAGATAACATTAGAAACCGGCCAAGTCGGACTCGCGCGCGAAGAGCTCCGTACCATTATCAATTTATCATTAAAAAAATGCAGTTAAATCAACCTACCTCAAAAACTATAAGAGATAATTTAATCAAACCAAAAATCGTTGATAGACTTTATTAATGTGCGTAACATATATTTTTTTTAGAATTTTATATGGCGTAGTTTAAAAAATAGAGGGGGGGACACATTTTCAGACTTTGAGAGCTGATATCTCGAAAACGATTTGCTTAAATAAAAATGAGATTTATAAACCTTCATAATATATCATTTTCAAAGACCTTTCTATTAATACCCCACACGCTTATAATAAAAAAAAATTTTTTTCTATCCCTCAGTTACATGTATGGAGGTCCCCCACCCCTATGTTTTTTTTTACAATACAGTATCATAATCCAGCTATGCTATTCTCTTATTCACACATTCGACGCTGCGTTCGTCAACGAGCTCGACGTCGAGACAGCCTTGTCTAAAATCCTAGTTGTTTGATTTGACATTAGGAATCGAGGCTGTGAGCGAGGTTGTGGGCGAGTTCGTCGCTGTTTTTCGTTAGAGAATACGAAGTTCGTACATTAAACGTCAAACTCTCGACGCAGTGTAGTTCCAGCTCACGCCGCATTCGTCGCCGAGCAGGGTCGGGTCGTCAGGTGTCGTTTAAAGTACATTAGTGAATACCATTTTTAGGCTCGACGCACTAGTCAACTAGTCTCCAAAAATGAGATTTACGATTGCCGATCACCCGCTGTCCTATCTATCTGTTCGTCGGACTCAGCGGCTGTACGCGTGCTGTCTGACGTCTCGACGGCAGGACGGAGCACTTGACCGGTGGTTGCTAAGACCGAGTGGCCGAGGGGTACAGGCATCAGCCGCGAAAGCTGAGTACGTGGGTTCGATCCCCACCTCGGACATAGGTGATCTTGGTCGTTTTTCTTTGGTATATGACATCTAATATTTATAATTTATATAGTATTAAGTAGTGTGACTACTGGAGAAAAATTAAAAGTACAAATCAAAATATTTAGTTAATAAATAATTTGATTTGTAGTTCGCAATATGTTCAATAGATGGCAGCACCAGTTCTCTCTAGCTATTCTAGAAAACTGTAAAGTATTCTAAATAGGAGGTGGCAGGCATGTATTGCTTACCCTCAGAGAATGGTCAAAGGCGCCTAGCCTTGTAAGGGATTGCATATACCCGAGAAATTTGACCGGTGGTTGCTAAGACCGAGTGGCCGAGGGGTACAGGCATCAGCCGCGAAAGCTGAGTACGTGGGTTCGATCCCCACCTCGGACATAGGTGATCTTGGTCGTTTTTCTTTGGTATATGACATCTAATATTTATAATTTATATAGTATTAAGTAGTGTGACTACTGGAGAAAAATTAAAAGTACAAATCAAAATATTTAGTTAATAAATAATTTGATTTGTAGTTCGCAATATGTTCAATAGATGGCAGCACCAGTTCTCTCTAGCTATTCTAGAAAACTGTAAAGTATTCTAAATAGGAGGTGGCAGGCATGTATTGCTTACCCTCAGAGAATGGTCAAAGGCGCCTAGCCTTGTAAGGGATTGCATATACCCGAGAAATTTGACCGGTGGTTGCTAAGACCGAGTGGCCGAGGGGTACAGGCATCAGCCGCGAAAGCTGAGTACGTGGGTTCGATCCCCACCTCGGACATAGGTGATCTTGGTCGTTTTTCTTTGGTATATGACATCTAATATTTATAATTTATATAGTATTAAGTAGTGTGACTACTGGAGAAAAATTAAAAGTACAAATCAAAATATTTAGTTAATAAATAATTTGATTTGTAGTTCGCAATATGTTCAATAGATGGCAGCACCAGTTCTCTCTAGCTATTCTAGAAAACTGTAAAGTATTCTAAATAGGAGGTGGCAGGCATGTATTGCTTACCCTCAGAGAATGGTCAAAGGCGCCTAGCCTTGTAAGGGATTGCATATACCCGAGAAATTTGACCGGTGGTTGCTAAGACCGAGTGGCCGAGGGGTACAGGCATCAGCCGCGAAAGCTGAGTACGTGGGTTCGATCCCCACCTCGGACATAGGTGATCTTGGTCGTTTTTCTTTGGTATATGACATCTAATATTTATAATTTTTGTTGTAGTTTTGAAGTAACGTTGGTCCACGAAAAATGTAAAAATTGTTAACTTGCATGTTGCACTTGGTACCTACCTACGTGCGAGTACTAAGTACCTATGTTACTACATACATCTTACCCATACCTATATTCAACATTTTATGGCTCATTCCAGCCGCCACGAAGCCGGATGAGTTGTGGAGCAGCTTCTCGGTGTACGGCAACACGGACCGGCTGCTGACCCTCGGCAGCAAGCCCGGAGCCCTGGACTGCCTCGACGGCATCCGCTCGCTCTCCATGCTCTGGGTTATTTTGGGGCACACATTTTTTACTTACTACCAAATAATGTACTTATCGAATATTGCAGATTTTTATGAGGTACGTATATTTTTTAACTTAACCTCCTGCCGCCCAGACAGTAAAATTTCCCAATGAAACGTTGAATTCATAGTGTAGGAAATAGAATAGAATTTCTTTTGTTTCAGGAGACCTACTTATAGGCCTCTGGGCGGCTAGAGGTTAATCGTATAAATATTTATTTAATATCTAAACTAGAAGAGGAGCCTTGGATATCATTATTATCATTAACAACTTGTTTCAAGCAAAACTGTTCATAATTAACCCTATGTATGTTTTGTTTCAGTGGACAAAAAAACTAAGATCAGTCATATTCGTGGGTGGAAACTTGAGCGTCGACTCTTTCTTAGTGCTCAGTGGCTTGTTGCTTGTTTATTCCACAGCCAACAAAATGAAACGAAGTAAGTCTGCAGTTTGAAGCCCTGTTGGTCAGTTTCAAGTCATACATAATATTTAAAATAACTCTTCAAAAATTATCAGGGCTGCAAATCCTACGGTTATAATAGCCAGTATACCTGCGGTATCAGGATTGAAAAGTTCGGCAACAATATTAAATCTGAATTCTTCTACATAGTACCTACCCAGAGCAGTAAATAAGCATAGTAAACCTTGCAGTTATTGCAGCATGAGGACTGGGGAGTTGGAATTCAAGCTTTAATCTGATAGTAAATATTTCCATAATATTAAACATGGGACAGTTTATTTGCCAGCGTCTAACACTGTCGGTTATAATAAGCAGTACTTTTTTCAGTATCAGAGTCTGAGGATAGGATGATGAAAATAATAACAGTACATTAATGCATTATCATAGGGACATAAAGCGCATCCCAATAATCGAAATCAGAGATAAAGAAGTAGTGGTCGACAAATTTATCACAAGATTTGTATCACGACACGGTAAAGTTAATTAAAACCATTTCAAAAATTTTATTGCAGTGGATTTATTGAAGAATTTGCACCTGTTCTACCTGAACCGACTCCTGCGCATGTTCCCGCTGCTGGCGGCGACGGTGCTTCTGCAGGCCTCCGTGTTTAATCAAGTCTCTGATGGCGTGCGCTGGTACATCGTCTCGTGGGCCACCCAGCAATGTCGCGACTACTGGTGGTCGGCGCTCCTACATGTACAAAACGTGGTTAATCCTAGAGAATTGGTGAGTATCGTTCAATTTTGTTTTTTTGATGAATACGTTTTCGACGTAGTTAAGGGAAAAGGATACATTTCACAATCCACAAAGAGTCGTCAATTTTCAGTCATTAATTTCAGTGCCTTTTCAGAGGTTGAATTTTATTCGCTAATCTACGTCCTTTTGCCTTTTTGATTTTCGACGATTGTTACGTTGAAAATGGCATCACGATTAAGCGGTATCAATCTCCATAGCAGATCATACCGCTGCGTTTGAATGAATATTTGTAGAGAATAAACGACACCTACGAGTTCATGATTCATGATACCTTAGTTTTTTAGGATCATCATCTTCAATAATTACATGGTCAGTGACACTTAGTCGGCTCTTACGACACCCATGGGAAGAGTTGGGGTGGTGACAAATGTATTCTAAGTGCCGTCACCACGCGGCAAACAAAAGATAAAACAAAATAACAAATTCCAGTGCCTACCCCACTCGTGGTACCTGTCGGTGGACGTCCAGCTGCATATCCTGTCCCCGCTGCTGCTGGTGTGGGTGCTGGGCAGCCGCCGCGCCGCCTATTCCAGCCTCGTCGCCTCGCTGCTGGTCTTTCTCGTTGGCGTCACCATCTTTTGTTTTATGATGAACTTCGCTGAAGTCGCTCGGTAAGCATCGTCAGCGTGAATTCCGTGTAGGTGAAGTAGGGTATGGTGGTAGCGTTTTGGTTGGTTAATAAAGTATTTAATTTTATGGCCCTGAAGCGTACAATACCTCGAGGCTTGTGAAAGGGTACTTTAATATAAGTGCAAAGGTTCCATGCCACCGTTTCCCAAATGGCTGGCGAACTACACCCTTTTTCACTGGGGACGCAGAATTATAGTTTCTCCACAAACAGCTATTAGATTAAAATCTGGTTTAAGTTTCTGTTTTTATGCAGAAACGTGCTTTACTGCCTGTTATACAAAATATCAAGCGCAAACCACTTTTATCAAAGCGGTTTAGAAAACTGCTCTTATCAATATTTTTCTTTGATATAAACATTTTTTTTTAGGTTCGTGTACTCGGTATACTTCTATCAAAACACGTTTGCGCGGGCGCCGGTGTTCATAATCGGCATGCTGTGCGGGTACGTGCTACACTTATCGAGGGGCAAGAGGATCAACATGTCTCCGGTGAGATTTATATTATAACAGAATTCGTTTTCATACTTTAAAGACAAACGGGTCTTAATCGCGTAAACTTACGTTTAATTATATCCTGATGTTTTGAGCATGACGTTACACCCGTGGTCGCAGGCAGACTCAGGTATATCTATTTTCTTAGGTATATGACATCCAATATTTACTTACAACTTTACTCAATTTTTTAATGTATTTTAGGATGCTTAATGCATATTAGTTGTAAGATGTATTTATGATTATTTGAAAAAAAAAAACAAATTTTTCAGCGGTTCTTCTCTGGGCACTGGTGTAGGGTTATAACCGGAAGCTGCTTTAATTTAATGATCGTGTACCTAATTAAAAAATGACTATTCGAAAGAACTTTTTGCCATTCCTACTTGAATAAAGAATCGTTTGACTTTGACTTGAGATAAGTGAAATACCTATTAAACTAAGTAGAATCAATGTTATTGTGCGAAAAATTATAAAATTTAATCAGAGAAGACACAATTTCGATTCGGAGAGGAAATACAATTGACTAATTAAAATACTTGAATAAACTGTGGTATTATCCTGAAAATCCTAAAAACACGGTTAAAAGTTTAAAAAGATGTCTGTTTTTTACGAGAACCGGGACAGTTGTTACTTGATACTGGAGTACACCCTGTTGGTAATGTTCTCTTCACTAGAGCATTCTGGTTCATTAGTGAATATACTTACGTGCGCCTGCAGACCGCTCCGCGCTTTCGTTTTCTACTCACAGTGCTCATGTTCCCATATCAGGCGTGCATGTGCATAAAATCATATTATGTTTTATTCTACCACCAACCCAGTGGTGTAGCAAAAGGGGCGTCTGGGGCGGTTCGCACCGGGTGTCACCATTTCTAGGGTGACACTCACCTCTCAAAAATAAATCGCTAGCACAAAATCTTTTTCGGTGATTCCTCCACTAGCACTAGCTCAATTCTATGTATTAATTCCAAGATTCCCGCAAAAGGGCCTGACGCTGAATGTGTTATTTATTCAATATTGTAAAGATTAAGTGATCCATGTCCTTTATCATATAAAATTTATTGCTTTTTACCTTCCTTGGGGTGACACCACCAACTTCCACAACGGGTGCATGCTACCCAAGGTAGCTACGCCACTGCACCAACCCATTGACATAATCATTCAACTCATAAAAAAAACTATTGTAGCTATCTAAATACAGGAATCAGAATGGATTAGCATAGTACCGACCACCAACCTAGCATAATTATATTATTATGGCACCTACAAATGCCCCGAATGTTATACTAAAAGCTTATTTTCATTGCAGTGGGTAGTGTGTTTCGGGTACTCGCAGGCGCTGGTGATATCAGCATACTGCATGTACTCGGAGCACCCCGAGTGGGAGAGCCAGGCGGTCATGAACCTCAACATAGCACTGACACGCCCTGCCTGGGCTGCCGCGCTCTGCTGGCTCATCGTGGCTTGCGTTCACGGATATGGAGGTACTGGACTTACCGCGAAGCATGATGGACGTGTTACCTCCCTATCGCAATTGGGTAGTTCTATGCGATTATCAAGTCATTACCGCAACAATCAAGTCATTACCATTCCCAAATTATTGACGAACTGCGTATAAATAGTGGAGTCATTTTCGATTATCTCGTAGCAGACGCATGTTTGTCTGCTATTCTGGCATAATAGTTTCGTTTGCTTTTATAAACCGGTAAATAAAGTGGTAATGGTAATGAATAAAAAAAACGCGTAACAAAATCGCATAGAAACACCGTCTTGTGAATTCGTACGTAAGTTTGACAGGGAGGCAGCACGTCAATCATTGCCGTAGGCCCTCTCGGTTGAAGACAACACACCAACACAGAGATATTTGAATCGTGTAACAAAAATATGATTGTATTTACGAGCAATTGAATTACAAAACGTATCGTTCTGGAGTTGCCTTGATTTAGTGACACAATTATTTAGGATTAGGAAATTCAAAGACCAAAACCAAACTTAAACGAAAAATGCTTTTATCGACTAAAACACTAGAAAGTAAGTCCCAATCCTCCTGTTAAACAAGTTAGTTTTCTTTTTAAGATCATCCACACGTTAAAATAAACTCAATTTTCTACACTTGAATCAGCTAATCAATTAATTGAATCGGGCGTTACTTTACGGAAGTAAAGCTAATAGCTAATTAGTGTAACCCGCTATAATTACTTGCGTATTTTTTGCATGCAATTAATTTTCCCACCCTTCCGCCGCAAAAATAAATACGCAAATAACTATAACAAACCACCACCAATAACACTATACTCGACACGTGTTTCGCCTCTCTACGAGGCATCATCAGGAGTTGACGATGTTGTCGGTCTGGTGTCCGGCAACAGAATCAGAATTAGCTACACATTCTGTATCGCGGAAGAGCAAAGCAATATTGTTCATCCTTGAATCAGCCAATCGTTTTACCGCGGCACTTATTAACCTATTTATTTCTTACTTCAACAGGACCCATCAACTGGTTCCTCTCCATGAAGCTGTGGAAGTTCGTAGGTCGGATCTCATACGCCATGTACCTGCTGCACTTTGCCATGCAGTATGTGGCCAGCGGCGCAGACAGTTCGCCAGTCTACTTCACTATGGAAAGTGCGGTAAGAAATGGTACCTGCCTACATAGCTTATGTAAGGTTGGTAGCACGTTGAACGACCCTACCAACCACATGAGTTTTCTTCAAGGCGCTTCCCTAAAAGGCCGTGTAGTGACGGCAGTAAGAATACATTTGTCACCTCCTCAACTCCTCCTGCGGATGTCGTAAGAGTCTACTAAGGGATTGAAGTGTCAATGACCATTATTTGATAAAAGATTGATGATGGGCAGCAGCGTCAACAGAGTGGACACATTAATCCGCTTGCCCTGCATGGCGATTATGGGCATTCCTAATGCGTCTATGTGCATAGCTAATAGGAGAGGCCTACGTCCAGCAGTGGATGCATCATAGGATGATGATAATGTTGGCTTCCTTGAGGTTAAGCAATAGCACTGAAAGACGGTTTCGTTGCAGTTCATATACTTCGCGAGTGATGTGATGTACGCAGTAATCGCGGCGACGGCAGCGTGTGTGCTGATCGACGCGCCCTTTTCCATTCTCATCCAGAGACTCATGGCCGGTATGTTGTTTGTGATTTATCTATTCCGTAGCGGGAATGGCAAAAATGGAAACCTTGTAGATTAGTCATGTCCGTCTGTTCGTATGTCACAATGATTATTAAATGTAATAAGGATATGACGGTCAGACGGACATGGCAAAACTATAAGTGTTCCTAGTTTACTACGGAACCCTAAAAAAGGAGTGGGGGGCCTCCATATATACTGGTATTTTAATTTGATTTACATAAACGCGTAAATGAAGAGGACTTTTAAAATGACATGAAGGGTTTACGAGACATTCTTCTTTAAGTGAACCGTTTTCGAGATTATCAGCTCAAAGTCGTAAAAACTCTTCCGACTGCCTCTTCCACCCTGTATTTTTAAACTACGGGGTATAAAATTAAAATATGGAGTTGATGCATATTACTCTTTCAACGATTTTTCTTTTGATCAAAGTACGTCTTATAGTTTGTGAGATAAGTTGATTTTGACCGTAATTTAAATATCTTCAGCTACAAAACCCTGTGCGCTCGATTCCGACTCGCGATCGACTGATTTTATTATTGTAATGTTTCATTTAGGAGGGCAATTGTTGTTGCTCGCCTTTCTTATTTCTTATTTAGCCGTATCGGCTTATCGGCTGTTTTAATGTACTTAGCATTTATGTAGAGTACCTAACTAATTACTATCCGGGTTCATGTTCCAAACAAATTATTTAAATCATATTAGGTATTTTGAATCAAACGTAGCTAGGACAGCCGTACAGATACATAACCAAACTCCGTAATAGTTTGAAAAAAATTACATGAAAAACCTAGGACCTATTACATTGTACTGGACTTGGTCCCAAAATGTCGTAACAGATGTGCTTACCATAAAAAAACAACTGCGAAAGAGTCTTGTTGTCACGGGATTCGAACCCGCGTTCTCTGGATGACCGGTCCAACGTGCTTTCAATTATTTACAGCACACGATCTTCCATCAATAACAGCGAATTCAGACAATGATAATCTGAAACTAATAACTAGCGACATCTGTACTTAATGTTTCGAAGGTGCTACAATCTTTAGCCACTCAAAGACGTGTGCCTATCACAATAGTCCGCAAACTTCACAACTCTTCATTGCGGTGAATTTGCAATAGAGCGCTGTAATCAATTCATGATTAGAAAACATTTGTTTTATAATTATTGGAGTTAGTTTTTTACAATGCAGATAATCCCACAATGCCTTTCCTCAATGACACTGTAGATAACCAATCATTACTTTTTACAGCCATCTTCCCCAAGAGTAAACCACGTGAGGTAAAGCCAAAGGATGACCAGGAATCCAAGCCAGCGGATCCAGGGACGAGAATTTGACAGCGCAGAGCGAACTGCCTTAAGCATGAGATGAGAAGAATTAGATGATTCCTATGTCATTATAAATCTGGACTGAATTAATTATAATAATGAACGGTTGTTATGGTATGTGGGGCCTTTTGTTACTGGTAGTCCTCCTTGTAATAGTAATTTTGATACTATATTTATACATTATTAAAAAGTTGGGCACATCTAATGTTTGGGTTATTTATAAGTAAATAGAAACGGGTATTTTATGTTTACTAAGATTAAAGTTAATTATTAAATAGAAATATGTTATTTTGCAATAAGTTTTGTTGAAACTATCCCTCTCCAATCAAATCTCTATTATGGCGGATAAACTACAGTTTCTACTCTTTGTGAACCCTAAAACATTATTATACCTACCTGCTTAGTTCATCGTTAATATGAAATATTGCATAAGTATTTGAAATTTGTATTTATAAATAATGAAGTATTTTTGTTGGATTGATAAAATTGCAAATATTTGTGCAATATTTAGGCGGGTGGAAAAACAAAAGTGCAAGAGGGAGTTCCGATAGCGGTCTCTCGAGTCACTCGCCGCATTCAGTCACTGGTCGCGCAAAGTCGTGTTCGTTGGAGGATTGTTTCAGAAATAAGTTCAATTTCAGAAGCAATAGTTCTAAGAAGTTATAATAGCTACCTAGTAGGTAAAAATGTCGAGCCTTTTGAAACTTCCATAAACCTTCTAGACCCCGGCTGTTCTGAGTCCCTAAACCTTACAGGTAACGGGAAAGCGCTAATTTTTTGTCCACCCTATATAAAGTAACGCGATAGTAAAAATAATATATGAAGGGTCCACGAAAAGAACATGTCTAGTCAATTCAAATTACAGAAGGAAAAAACCACCTTACTTTTAACAGAATAAGGTGTGAATTTGCCCTGATTTTTTTAAGCATTGGACATGTTTTTTCCGTGGACCCTTCATATAGGTATCTGTTGCTATTATAACAATGGATATTCCTTCCCTTTCTGTATAACAAGAACAGCTTGAAATATTCCCAGAATATTAAGTTCTATGTCTCATTTAAAAATAAATAATGGCACAAGACCCTTCGTGTGCGAGTCCGACTTGCCTATTATATGTATGTCCGATTTATTATCTAGCAAAGCCAACGTAGGAAAGTGTCCAATGCCTAAATGAATCACGGAAAATTTGTGCATTATCAATGAACCAATCGATATCTATTATATATTCATTGATAGTTAAAATATGGAACAGTCACCCAAATACCGGCAACAGGGCAACCATGGGAATGTGATGTAACTTAAGGAAAAAGAAAACGAAGTGAAAATTGTACAGTTTTGAAAATAAATATAATAAAATTAGTGAAAATGGTTTTTCTCCTGATTATGTTCTTTTTATTCGTGAGTGTATCCGGGGAGAACAAAATTGAAAATTTTGTCGTGAAAAGAGCATATGACTATAAGCTCTACGAAAACGTTTTGGATCCAGAACTTTGTCAGCAACAATTACGTGAGATGAACACGTTTGAATGTAAGTAATATATGTATTTTAATATTATAGTCGTCATCATCAACATTAGCCGTTTCGTCAATGCGATCGTGACATTATATCCTTTTTTTGAAGAGCAGGTTTTTCCATCGGCTTCTGTCCCTCGCCAAACCAATATCTTCGTGCAGTTTATAGTCAATTTCAATTGAGTAAATAGTTTCAGTGAAGAATATTATGAGAACTTTCGATATACATTGCTTGAACACATTAAATCTAAATATGTAAATATAAATCCCGAGACACACAAATCGGTCGATTTAATCGATCCCACAGTAAGAAGTGGGTAACAAGCAACTGTATATGTACATATTATAATAGAGATACGTATAATTATTTAGATAAATAAATAGACAACCACGGCTACTGAACAAATACTTGTAATAAAAAATATATAAATAATGCCCCCGCCGGAATCCGAACCCCGAAACTCCAGCTTCCTAGCCAGGTTCACTACCAACTAGGCTACAAACGCTGCATGCTGACAACATTCACAGTTTTATATAAATCAATATTATCAAGAACCTTTAGTCACATCTTCAAATGTATTCGCAATCACTTCAAAAACCTCCCATTCAATAATTTATTATTTACCAGTTTACGACGCCAGCTTTCGATTTCCTCAAAGCTTACTCCGAGGGAACATGTTTAGTCTGGGCAACTACCACCAGTGTCTGCGTATAAGCCAGCCATCGCAGGGCGGTGCCATCCGCGGCAAGTACTGCCTCATCCAGAGCCAGAGCCTGGCCTTACCCGTCCTGAGCTCTGGTCAGGCACACAACGCTTGGGCTGAAGTGGAAAATGTGTGGACTGATGAAAGTTGGAAAACTTATACGGAATTACAACAAGAAATTGCCGCATTACGTGGTGAAGATATTTCCAGGTTTGTTTGTAATACTCATGTCATGACATTTAAGCGACGTTTCGTTGTATACTTAAGGCGCGTTCAAACCAAAAGAGCATTCGCTATTCTAACCCCCCACTCTACGAAATTCGATCGTTGCACAGTCAAGTGCAAAAATAAGTATCGAAAGAATCCACTCATAAATATGTTACAGCGTTCTTATTACACAGAATTAGAGTGCACTGGGACATATTTTTGAACATTTTTGTGTACACCTTATTTTGTCTTAGACTGCACAAAACGTGATTGGTTGATTTCGTAGAACGGGTGATAGAACAGCGAATGCTCTTTTGGTTTGAACGCACCTTTACATTGAGAATTTTATCTGACGAATTTAATTTGTGTACTTTTAATTCCGAGATCAACGTGGATCAACAATATAAGATTTTATTATAATGACATTATGCAATCATACCTAGAGGTATTTCGGCTATAAACCTTGTTGTTACTTCGTTCGTACCTGTTTTATTCCAGAACATCTGTTGTCGATGCAATCAATGGAGCGCCACCGTTGACGCTCGCCCTCTGCATCCCGCGAGCTTGTCGAGTGGAAGATGTTCTGAACCCACTGATCAACAACACCGGTATAGAGTTCAACTACACAGAACAGTTTTGCCGATTGCCCGATGACAAACCTTATTCCGGAGCTGATATTGCTGCTATGTAAGGAGTTTTTTATTAACCCTTAATTGCATGAACTTGACAAAGATTTATTCAAATTTGAATTCTGACATGTTGTAAATAGAGTCAAGAATACATGATGGATATTTCCATCACTATGCAATTAAGGGTTAAGGATACATATCTAGGTACAATAACTGACCATTATGCAGAAACCAACTACTATTTTTTGTCAATCTGACTTAAGCTTTAACATATTGACCTTAGTCGCTTTCTGCATTGTCAAAAAGTCGAAGTTGGTCGTTTTTTGCATAACTGTGGTCAATTTTGTTTCAACTTTTCACTTTTATTTATAAAACCCTTACTTTTTCAGTGTAATATTCTCTATCATCGGTTGCTTGACTTTAATATGCACTACATATGAGCTGAACCACATATTTATAAAGAAAGGTAAATATACCCTCAAGTATTTTAAACTTTTATGGGTAATTCATTGGAGTCGCGGGAACAAAGTGACAGTAAGTGATTAGAGATTGACATTGATATGTTTCAGCCGCCACGAAGCCGGATGAGTTGTGGAGCAGCTTCTCGGTGTACGGCAACACGGACCGGCTGCTGACCCTCGGCAGCAAGCCCGGAGCCCTGGACTGTCTCGACGGCATCCGCTCGCTCTCCATCCTCTGGGTCATCTTGGGTCACTCGTTTCTTGTACACTTTGGGACATATTTAACCAATGGCTTGGACTTCGTTGAAGTAAGTAATACTCCAACTACTTCAAATTTGTAGGTACTTATATATCCTTCACTTCTTTGACTTTACAAACTTCATTTATTTTGTTCTAGTGGTCGTCAAATTTAAGAACAGTTTTTCTTACGGCAGCAAACGTCAGCGTCGACTCTTTTTTCGTCCTTAGTGGCCTGTTGCTTGTGTTTACAGCTGCTAACAAAATGAAACCAAGTAAGTATAAACACGACACCTTTAATACGCTACTAATATTTACCTGAAGGCTACCTATTATACGTGACGTTCTGATTTATTTATCAATTGAATTCTCCCAGACCAAAAGGAGCCGAGCGTAGAACAACTAACAGTCGATAGCTACGCCACAGTCATGTCATGAGGATAGGGAAATAAAATATTCTTTACAATCAAGGATAATTATTCCTCAGTACAACATACTCAGTGGAACTTGTGGTTTGTTTTAGTGCAATTAATAAAGAACTTGCACCTGTTCTACCTGCACCGACTCCTGCGCATGTTCCCGCTGCTGGCGGCCGCGGTGCTGCTGCAGGCCTCCGTACTGCATCAGGTCTCCGACGGCGTGCGGTGGAACCGCGTGGCCTGGGAGACGCAGAAGTGCCGCGACCACTGGTGGTCGGCGCTGCTGCATGTACAGAATATTGTCAACCCACGTGGAATTGTACGTTATTTCGATTGATTAATTATCCTTTTAGCGTTTCTGCTACAAGGTTAATCAACCACCTGACGAGTAATCTTCTAATTTCTGATAATGTAAATGATAAATAACTTGTCAATTCATGCATTAGGTACCTACAAGTTAAGTTATAAATGAAATGCTAATGGTTACGATTTTTAAGTACTTTTAAAATAAGAAATGTAGAACTTTAGGCCGCTTTTTACTTCCACTGTACGGCAAGAAAGTGAAAACATTTTTTTATAGCGCAGTATAAATAAATAGAAGTGCCATTGTAGGCAAAATGCATTGCTACGTATCGTAGGTACAACGCTGCCGTGCCACCTGCCACCGAATAATAGTGCTAATTAACACGAATTATAAAGAAATAAAATTTCGTTGATGCATTATTTAGATATAATTCATGAATGTTTATAAATGCACGTGCATATGTCTGCTTGGTAGCACTACGAAGATAACAATTGTTTCGAGGCGACCCGATTATAGTCCAAGTCCAAACTGTTCAAAGGTCAACGACTACGTTTTTTCCAGTGCCTGTCTCACTCGTGGTACCTGTCGGTGGACGTCCAGCTCCACATCTTGTCCCCGCTGCTGCTGGTGTGGGTACTGGGCAGCCGCCGTGCCGCCTACTCCAGCCTCATCGCTGCGGTTTTGGGCTCTCTCACCTTCGTCATTGTTTATTGCTTCATCAAGAACTTCACGGGACATGAGTAACTATCATCAACTTACATATTTTCTATACTTATTATCTATTAATATGACATCATCTCAAGAAAAATACTGGTAAAGTTAGTTCCAGCAAGACAAATATAAAAATAACCGCTATAGTCTTAAATACTGAAACTGTTGAAATAAACTTAATAATTGAAGCTTTTTCACAGAACATCTAGCCCCTTTATTCATAAACGTCTCCTAACTTAGCAAGCCGCTAAGTATTATTTGTCCCTTATGGTCTTATAGACATATTGATGAGACCGATAGGGACAGAAAATACTTAGCGGCTTGTTAAAGGAGACGTTTATGTTATGAATAAGGTTTTTAAGGTGCATTTAAACCAAACGACCATTCGCTCATTCTATCCCCCACTCTACGAAATTCGTTTGTTACACAAAACGTGAGTCATCGAAATTCGTTGATTTCGTAGAGTGAGGGAAAGAATGAGCGAATGCTCGTTTGGTCTGATTGCACCTTGAATTTTCATAGGTTTTTTTCGATAACTTAACGCTGATTCGGTCTTATCTAGACTCCACTTACCACTCTGATATTGTTATACTAGTTTAGCTTAAAGGTGCTTAATTAAATATGATCATATCTTATCTTATTGGTGGGGCCCTTACGGATACACTTCGACCCATTGGGATCTTTTGTGTAAAAATATGATCATAAGTAATATTATTATCCTTCCTTCCTTTTCCTACGCTGAAGGACTTATATTCAGTGTACAATCTTTAAAGTTTTCATTGTTTCCAGTACTCAGTACAGCGTGTTCTTCTACCACAACACGTTTGCGCGGGCGCCGGTCTTCATCATCGGAATGCTGTGCGGATACGTGCTGCACGTAACGAGGACTGACAAAATTAAAATGCCTTGTGTGAGTTGTCTTGATTTTGACAGAAACACCGACGACTGAAGCCACGTGACTTGGTAATTTGGTCTTGGAATTTGGAATGACTGGCTAAATTTGTAAGTCTATCTACTACATATGTAATATGTTAATCGGCCAAACCATGTTGATTGTCATCCTCATTAATACGAGATGTGCCTAAAAACTGATTTAAATTGTTTTTTTGGGCTTGTCAATCAAAGCTATGGGAAAACCTTTTTTCAACTCAACATTACTGATTATATTCTTTAATGAATTAAGGTTGTGACTCGCTGCACACGTATTTTTAACAAGTGTTTTGTTCAGGACCCACGAACAAGCCCATACACAGCATCAGAATTTTAAAATATAGTCCACCTTCGGTTCTATCTGACCTTGTACAAATGACCATAAAAGAAGTTTCGTACGAGTAATATGTCGTAACTTACAATAAGTTCACAAATCAATTTATAGATCCGCGCTCCGGGTCGTATCTGGTGCAGCGTATTTCGTTAGCTATACAGCGCGGTAACGCTGCAGGCGTGATGGGAACGTTTGGGCCGGATACGATTCGGAGCGGTAGTTTGTGATTTTGAGTTTAAGGGATTATGACGAAGCCTGTTGCGGATTGCTTTATTGTTTGTTTTGTGCTGCTTAATTATTATTATTTATTTTTTGTTCCCACTTGACGAAGCCTGCGCTGTGGATTTGAGACTTGTTATTGATTCTATTGGTTTAGTGTAAAATAAAATTTATCAGTATTTAATTTATAGAATATACATTTCGTCAACACCCCAACTCTTCCTAAGGGCTTGTCCATTCATCACGTCATACTGTATAGGGGGATGGGGGGGTCAAGAAAAAATCACCAATAATCACTAAAGGGGAGGGGGGGGGGGTTCATCGGACAAATCACGTGTAATTTTTTGTTACTCTCGAATCTGCTGAACAGCATTATAGCCAGTAAAAAAATCTTTACTTTCTTATAAAACACTTTTTAAATACAAAGTTTTAAAACTTCGCGATCATTTAGCTCGTAGTTGGCAAACAAGTACGTAAATTCAAGTGTTATTAAAAGGATTACTTCATTTGGCAAAAAATTACACGTGATATTGGCTAGGGGTCCTGAAAATATCACCAAATATCACCATGGGGGATGGGGGGTCTAAAACAGACCAAAATCGTATGACGTGATTAATGGACAAGCCCTATGCGATATGCGATATGATATATAATGTGTCTGAATTTGCAGTGGTTGGTAAGTCTGGGGCACGTGCTGGCTGTAGTGCTATCAGCATACTGCATGTACCAAGTGCACCCCGAGTGGGAGAGCCAAGTGATCATCAACCTGAACACTGCGCTGATGCGCTCCGCCTGGGCCGTCTCGCTCTGCTGGCTCATCGTGGCCTGCGTCAACGGATACGCAGGTATACTGAGCTATCTTACCCCCTTATTCATAAACGTTTGTTAACTTAACAAGCCGCTAATAATTGTTTATCCCTTTTGCTTTTATAGACACATTGTTAAGATCGAAAGGGACAAACAATTATTAGCGGCTTGTTAAGTTAACAAACGTTTATGAATAAGGGGGTTAGATATTACTATTACTTTTCTCTTCCGCGATACAGAACGTGTAGTTAATAGTGTAACGATTCTTATTAAAATATTTCATTATTGCTCAGATAATAGCTAAGCTGAGTGTATCAATTTAGATTATCTAAATTCTCAATCAATAAATAAATAATAATAAGTAAATAAATATCTTGGGACATCTTACACAAATCGAGCTAGTCCCACGTTAAGCTCAATTAAGGCTTGTGATGGGAGTACCAGACGACAATATATATAATAGATAGATAGTTACATATAGATGCCTAAATACATAGACAGCCATGACCAAGGAACAAATATTTGTGATAAATAAATACACAAATAATGCCCTCGCCGGGATGCGAACCCGAAACCTCCAGCTTCGTAGGCAGAGTCACTACCAACTAGGCTACGGAGGCTGACTCAATAAAAACGTATCTATTTCATGATACCTAAGATAATGTTCAAGCATGTCACTGGTATCTTACTCCCTTATTCTTAAAAGTTTCCTAATTTAGCAAACCAATAAGAATTGTTTGTCTCTTTCGATCCTATACACGTATTGATAAGAGCTGAAGGGACAAAGTACCTAGCCTTTTTCGTGCAATGCACCATAAACGAACGTGACCCACGTTGGCGCAGGTCCCATCAACTGGTTCCTCTCTATGAAGCTGTGGAAGTTCGTGGGCCGCATCTCGTACGCGATGTACATCTTCCACTACCCGATGCAGTTCGTCACGGTTGGCGCCAACATCATGCCTATTTACTTCAGTTTGGAAGGCGCTGTGAGTACTCATTTCAAAATGTATATAAGGTGCCCATGAAGAAAGGGAAAAATTCTAACAGCATATTCCTGAGACTAAAAGAAGCAAAAAATTTATAATAATTTTTAGTCAAACCTGCAAAAAAACAATTTTTTTTTAGATGTTTTGAATGCCTTAATACACAAAAAAAGGATTTTATTAATCAAACTATCGCAAAAAATGCACTTTAAAGTTTTTTTTTACATTTGCTAGGTAATTAAAGATTTTTTTGTTCATTTGATGTCTGTCAATTAAGTGTGACAAGACTAAGACAACATGGTAACAAAATCGTTCCCCAAAATGCGTTTATCATAGCGTAACGGTAAAAAAAAAACAAATTTTCTCTTAAAATAGACTGAATCCAGAAATCTTCATAATATGAAATTTTTAACTTAAAATTTGGTCAGAAATCCGCTGTTGAATTTTTTCCCTTTCCTCATGGGCACATTGATTTGATTAAAACTATATCAACATAACATGTCTCCTATAATACACCGGATTCAAAATTTGCCGGAAGACGAAGTGTGGGCAGACGTCCCACAAGATGGTCCGACGACCTGGTCAAGGTCGCGGGAACCCGCTGGAGTCAAGTAGCGCAGAACCGGTCATATTGGCGATCATTGGGGGAGACCCATGTCCAGCAGTGGACGTCCCTCGGCTGAAATGATGATGACATCGACATAAAGAATCGCACTTTAATCTTCGCGGCTAATACACGAACATTAATGCAAACGTTTTTGGAAAAAATGGGTTTGGAAAATAATCGACATACTTAAATAAATAAACGTCTCCTAACTTAACAAGCAGATAGGTATCGTTTGTTTCTTTCCGTCTTATTGAAATACTGATAAGACTGAAAGGAACAAACTATACATAGTTATCGGGTTGCTTAGTTAGGAGAAATTATGAATAGACAACATTTCTATAAAATATAAATTTCAACATTTTTCTACCTTAGTTCAAGATCTAAGTTGGAAGGGTATTAAATTTTGAAAATAATATACACCGTGATCTCTAATAACTAGTGGTCGGATATCCCGGTGCAACACCAGGGGATACCAAGTAGAAAAGTTAATATGGATATGACCTAAATTCCCGGGTTTAGTTTGAAAAAAAAAATATAGATCTGATAGGTATACTTAAAAAGGCAGCTCAAATTGCTTTAACCAGACTGGAGGGACGCAACATTACAATTGTTGAAGCCTTAGAAATTTTCGATGAAGTTAGAACAATTGTAAACAGTTCAAGTTTGGCTACACAGATTAAATTAGAAGCAGTAATGGCACGAAATCCAGATTTGGATGACATTAGAGAATACGCAGACCAAATTTCAAATAATACCGCACCTGATGAAGTGTCTCTTTACAAAGCTCCACTGACATCCGTAGAAGTGGTAAGGACTTTTTCGGCGTACAAATGGATTATAGATGTGAAAAGGAATCGATTGAAAATAGAGAATCTAGAGAAAATAATTATATGCTATTTTAACTTTATAGAACATAGTAGGCCATAATTATTTCATAAAATACATATATTTACTCTAATGTGTCTGCATAGGTGTGTCAAGTCTTCATGCTTAAAAGTGATTGATTTTATGTTACATACACGAGGATTTTTAATCCGTAACCAGGTATATTTTTTCTAAACTTAGTAATTGATGACCTCAGGAAGACCATGTACCATTCAGTGGTTATTGGATACAATTTTTCTTTAACTTTAAATCAATAAAATTTTGCGGTATTTGCGGGAGACCTCACCTAAAATGTTTAATTTAGGCTGGGTATGGATATTGTTTTAATCCTGATCACGGATTAAAATAATCGTGTATTATATGATATTTCTGTTTTTTTTACGTTCGCAATTTTTAGAAGTGGAACCTATTGTGCCTTAGTAAAAAGCTTCTATTTTTAAAGCTAAACTCTTTTATTTAAGAATATTCATACCAAAAGGCTATTTGGTAGTAAGGTCAATATTAAACAAAATTTATAATTTAAAATAATTGTCGAAATCGCATAATAATAAACGCTTGTATGTACAGTCGACAAAAAAGTCTCCTTTACAGCTCACAAGTGCAAGCATGAGCGTTCGTTGCAATCCGTGGTAAGATGTTCGTTACATCCGTGGTAAGATGTTTGCACTTGTGAGCTGTAAAGGAAACTTTTTTGTCGACTGTACATGCAGTTATTTTGCGTTACAAAATATTACTAAACTTTACTGGATGTAATTTTGTGGAATCCCGTGGTATATCCATATTAGTATAATGTTTGAGGTCATTCACCCCTTGTTGCACCGGGATATCCGACCACTGCTAATAACCCGAAAGATTTTAACCACGCATTTTTGATGTAAAAACAAACAGAAAATATTATATGACTTTTGTCATATTTGGCGAAAAAGATTTTTTTTTCAATTGTTATTTAATTTTTGAATGTATTTTAACATAAAAAGTAAAAGTTATTTATGAAACTAGCACTTACAATGAGTGTTAAGGTTTTTTTTTACAAAAACCTCGTTTTTAAAAGGTTTTATTTCTCATTTTTCGACATCTATTAATGAGGTTAGTGAGACTATTCTCTATAATGACACCAACGCCGTTAAAAAGACCTTTTGTACCGAGTTACAATTAGAAAACATGTTTTTTTTAATTGGTAATAACTCTGAAACTAGGCGATATCCAGAAAAGTTTATACGACATTATAGTTTCTAAATGTGGTCAGGAACACACTGTAAAATCTTTCGGGTTATTAGAAATCACGGTGTATACATTTTTACTTCTCATAATCGTAATGACATTTAATAACGGTTTAATTTTGTTATGTTGTCAGTTCTTAAACTTCGCGAGTGACGTGGCGTATGCCGTAATCATGGCGGTGACAATGTGCGTGTTGGTGGACGCGCCCTTCGCCACACTCATCCGGAGAACCATGGCCGGTATGTGCATCTTTAGCCCAGTGGTGACGGCAGTAAGAATACATTTGTCAGCACCCCAACTCTTCCCGTGGTGTCGTAAGAGTCAGCTAAGGGATTGAAGTGTCACAGACTATTTATTTATTGAAGATTGATGATGGGCAGCAGGTTCATTATAATGGACACACTACTGCGATCGCCAATCCGCTTGGCCAGCGTGGTGATTATGGGCATTTAGCTCCTAATGCGTCCATGCGCAGAGAAGCCGTTGTGCAGGTGTGGACTAATATAGGCTGATGATGTGATGTGATGTGTGTGTATCTTTATATATCTTATAGACATATCCATTGATAAGAGCGAAAGGGACAATATTCATCGGCTTCTTAAGTTAGGAGACATTTATGAATGCGTAAACTTACGTTAATATTGTCCGGCTGTTTCCGGCATGACGTCACACCTGTGATCGCAGGCAGACTCGTACTTGGGGTCTGGATCAAAATTCTTTTCGTTATCCTGTTTCATACCAATCTGTCAGGCTTTTAATTGCTGTTTCGACTCAGTATATAAAAAAAACCGGTGCACTTGTATTTCTTTTTGACGCTAGATTTTAATCCATACATCAGAAATTGAAAACAAAACATCATCTCATACAAAAATCACAAATGCGCTGCGTCACGTTTTTTAGGGACACAAAATAAGACAACGAAAAGAATTTTGATCCGTCTACCTACGACCACGACTTCATTTTTAATTGCATCAAAGAACGTAAGGCAGGTAAAAAATAGGAGACCTAGTTATTGAGCCTATTAGATCATTTCATTTACCTTAAACCACCCAACTATGGTCCGGTACTGCAACTATGGTCCACAATTTCAACTCCTGAATAAGCATCAGTCCAAATCTTCTTTTTGCGTTTGTCCATGATTTTTTTATTATTAATGAATATTTTTTGCTTATACGTAACACGATTAATATATCAAATTACACCTAAAGAACGATATTCCATAATGTTTCGGGCCATTGTTAGGAGCGTTTAGACTATAGTAAGTTGGTTTTCTTTCTTTCTTCAGATCAATTCAAAATTTGTATTAGAATAAATTAAAATCGGCTCCTAAGTAAATATAATATTACATAATTTCAGTGATCTTCCCTGCACCTCCGAAAAAAATCAAGCAAGAAGAGATTCCAGACTCCAAAGTTCTGAACGAAAAAGAAAACGCATTGGAACAAAAATCCGCATAACTACAATCTCGAGACAAGAACGGGATATTTTTATCAGCTGAATCAGTCATCGATAAGGAATCAGGATTCACGTGGAGTTTTATCGAAAAACTTATTTTTGTTATTAATGATTGCATTGATTCATATCGGTTCCAATTATATTATATGAGACATGGTAGATTAATTTTGAACTAATGCCTATTTCATAATCAGTCTAATTACCTACCTACTGATTATGGAATATTATACTGATACAAGGCCGCTTAACAAAAACATCCGTAAGACTTCTATAGTGATATCAGTGAATCAGTTTTCTATTTTACGTCAAACTCAAAATCCTGTTGTACGTCTTTCCGGTGGACATTTTAAAAGTTAAGTAAGGGCTACAAGAGTTAATTTTCTTATTAAACCTCCACTAGGAAAGGAGTGCCGTGACCTTTCCTATTGAATTGTATGATATGAATCACGACTACACTCCTACCAGTTGCTTACTATTGGCCACAGGAAAGAGGGACTCTACAGTTCAGCTGAACACGCAATTTTTCTTTTCTGTGGTCGATAATTAACTGCCTGTGGACAGCTTGTAATTATTTTTATCATACAACGCAATGAAAAGGAGTACGTCCTAATGAAGATAAGGCTTTCATAAGAAAATGAAGATTTATAGGCCTTAACTTTTAGATTGTCCACCGGAAAGACTCCGAACATGGGTTTGCGTTTGACCCTTTTACTCAACGATTAGTAATTTTATTCAAATAATAATAATTTTCAGCTGTTACTTACGACAGCATGTTTTTGTTGAACGAGGCTGGGGATTTGTCGAAAAGCATATTATATTATTTTTGTAATTAATTTACCTATTGTAGTTCTTGAATAATGAGTATAAGTACCCTGATACGAAAATTTACAAATTCTTTAGAAATCGTTCATTCATGTAATGGCAATGATCTCATGCTATTTTTAAGAATAATATGAAATTTTACCTTCCAATAAAATTATTATTATGTTTCCTAGACTTCGGATATCTTCAGGATGTGAGAGCGTAGCGTCTCCCAATGACCGATAGATGCCGCTAGCGTCTATGAAGCCGCTCCACAGCCCGTAGCGCGCCGCTGTGACGTAGTTTCCGCCCCGACAGCTTCCTGTAACCAACCAGCTCGCACCCGGCGACTCGCCGCCATTTCATTGTTGAGGAGAATGTAAAGGTTGATAAAATATTGCCACCAGGAAGGCATTATCCAGATATCCGAAGTCTAGGAAACATAATAATAATTTTATTGGAAGGTAAAATTTCATATTATGTGTTCCGTTCGACTTCGGATATCTTCAGGATGTGAGACCTGTCTATTATCTCCTGGTGGCGAGTCAGCGGGTGCAGAAATGTTAGGGCTCTACTGCCCTAAAACAACCAATGAATTTTGACGTGTAGTCAATAAAATTAAGAATACATGATGCATCGCTTTGCATTCAGAGGTTAAGAATAGGCTCAAACGAGGCTTTTCGGTTAGGTAGAGTAGATATCCGCAGATTATATATAGGACTTACTTATCCGCAGATTTTACACATAAGTTTCACATAATATTTTCGGTAATTTATACGAATAGACACGTCCAGAATACCGTCGAATAATAATAATAATTCATATTTTGATGTTATCGAATTTAGAACGGAATTTCAGACAGAAAATAATTAAGTGAGAATTATTAGAATAATTGTCTACGTATAATACAGTACAGTGTAAGGTCATGGACTCTAGACTCGGTATTAACATTCCATATGTGGGTTTCTCTCTGATGTCGTACAGCTGTTCAGATTAAAACTAGTATTCTTTAAGCGTTTAATCAAACAGGCACCTTGAAGGCGAAGGTTTCGCCAAATAAATACTTTACAAATAATATTAATCAGAGATTATCGTTCGCTACGCTAAATGCGATAAAATATGTGAGGATATTTTCGTTACTTGATTTGATGAGATAGCTGGCAGACGATGTTATTTTTAGCGTACGACGATGACTATTTTCCATATGGGCGTACCTGTTTTTACTTTGGAGAAACGCCAACGGAACACCAGCAGACTTTTCTTTTGATCTGGTCAGTCAGCGTCGGTGTAGTAGCGTTCCGCTTACCTAAACGCATCGTGCGTTCAGTTAGGGCCAGTAGACCGAGGCATACTGTGGCACGTGGGCGTTTGAGGTGAGCGAACAGGTCGATGGACGGGGTACCCTAGCGGGTGAAGATCTGCTCAGTGGCTTCCGGGCGCTGGTGCCGCTCGGGGGCGCAGAGTCCCCTAGCTCGTCCGTCGACTTTCTGAAAGTACCGTATATGAACCTGTAGGTATATGAACCGAACTGGTTCCGTAAGTTGTGAACCTGTAGTGCGTAGGCAATTCCCTGATGCCAATACTTTCTGCGTTGGTCGTTGTAACTAATAATCATACTAACTATCGATCTCCTCAGGTTCTCCTTAAGTTTTAAAGAGTAGTTTTTTTTTTTTTTTGGAGTCGCAGTGCAAGTTCCCTGTTGGAGACCACGCACCGGCTTCCTGTTGAGGATCGACTGAGAATGCGGTGCGTTGATCAATATACTCAATATAGTGTTTCCTTCTTACCTCGATATGAACGTATTTTATTACGTTCTTAATCCACCATGGGAGATTCCCTCAAGAGTCCGGTTGGCAGATGAGATGGGAGCTGGCATGGGACTCTGTAATCGCCCGAAGCAGTGTTAGGGCCTGCGATAGTGCAACCAGCCTCCATGGACGCCCAAGTTCGTAAGGTTGAGTCCGTCTAGGAGCGCACGGCGTTGGACGCGAGACACTGTCTCGCAACTAATCATTTACCTTATTTTCCCTGCAGGACGCAAATGTTGTGGCTATGGTTTGAGTAAGGGTTGTAACGTATTTCAGGTAGTATATTTGCTAACCTAGGTTGATGGGGGTCGATCTGGTAATCTGTACTCCTTTTTCGACTGGATTGCTATCAGGAAATAGTCTTGATAGGTGATCAAACGTTGGTCAGAAATGTATCATGTGGAAGCAGTCACGGACGTATCCAATTGTTTACTTACAAATAATATTAAGTATACTAAAACTGCCCAGGACCGGAGTCAGAGGTGAACAGTCGTGTTGGGGACCAGGACTTTCTTTGGGTCGTTGCGCTAGAGGAGTAAGTAAGTTCAGCTATTAATATGGGAGACCTTTAATCGGCTCTGGGAAAGAATAATCTGTGTAGGGACAGCACCGGGCATAGCAATACGCTTAGATAAAAACGAAGAATTTATATTCTGTGACGAGTATACCGGTGTTTCGAGCTATCTCTCCATGGCCTCTTTCCTCGAGCAGCTGTATCTCGAGCTCGCTTACGACCGGGGGATTTTTGTCCCAAATTTGTTTGTTGCCCTCGGAGAAATGGTCCGTTTTATGAGGAGGAACCCGTATTGTTGGAGAACGACTGCGAGTAGAGAGATTATAAGAAATCTGTTTCCAAACCTTGTCAATACCATCAGTTTTCAGAAAGCAGGCCCGCGGATTTGAGTGTCTGAGGAATCCGGGGCTGATCAAACATTTGTAGAATAACATGAGATATTACGTTACAGATTCCATTCATTGTCGAACAGGTCTTCGGTTTGGTGCACTAAGTTTTCCTGCTTCTGCTGTATTGGATCGTGGGAGACTGCAGGTAGTATTTGAATATAGATACAACGTACAGATTTCCTATAGAACAATAGGACGCAGTTCCTTGTGACTCGGTCAGCCACTACAACGGATCCTCGATCGAGAACGACGGATCCGCAATCCCCCCAGCTGCAGTAGGCACGTGTATGTCTATCAGGGACACCCGAAGCAGGAGCACCAGACTGTGGTTTGCAATGCTTCCGCTCGGCAGGCGGCGCCAGGGTGGTTGCCGGCATCAGCTTGGTTACTTACGTGATATGGGGGGGCCAAACTGACAAGAGTCGTTGGCGCTTTCGCGTTGGGCAGAGCGTATGGCGAATATCGCGGGCGGTGGCGTCATCCGGCCAGTTGGCAGCCGGCAGCGAGGCGTTATCGTGGCGTCATTGTATCGGCTTTGCGGGCCACTGTAGTTGCACAATGAACTTCATCGGACCAATTGTATTGTGACTTGTAGCGCCATTGCGGTGGTCGCGTGAATGTAGCGGTTTCGTGATCGGCAGCAACATTGAGGTGGGTTATACCGCCATGCCTGGACAACATCAGCATCAGCATCGAACGGCAGTATTATTACCTGTAATGTCATCATGGTGACTATAATTTCGTGGCCAGCGGTGTCCCGTGGCACCCGGTGAGGTCAATACCGATGGTGCCGTCGCGACGACTAGTGAAGTCGGGACCGGTGGCGTGGTTGCGGCAGCCAATGAGGCGAGGACCGGTGGCACCGTTGTAGCGCCCAGTGAGGTCGGGATCGGTAGCATCGTAGTCGCACCCCGTCAAAAACGGGATCGGTGGTGCCGGCATGGCACTCAATGACTTTAGTACCTGTGGCACCCACGTGGCGAGCAGTGAGCTCAGGACGGGTGGTGCCCACGTGGCAGCTAGTGACGTCGGGGCCGGCGGCACCGACATGGCGTCAGTGAGGTCAGGGCCCGTGGTGTTCACGTGGCGTTCAGTAGCGTCGGGACCGGTGGCGGCCAGCGTCGGGACCGATGGCGTCCCCGTGACAGCTAGCGACGTCAGGCCCGGTGGCACCAACATGGCAGCCAGTGGAGTCCCCGCCCCGGTGGCACCGTCGTGGCGGCCAGTGAGGTCGGGATCGGAGGCGCCCCCGTGGCGGCCAGTGAGATCAGGACCGGTGGCGCCCATGTGGCGGCCAGTGAGGTCAGGATCGGTGGCGCCTAGGTGGCGGCCAGTGAGATCAGGACCGGTGGCGCCCATGTGGCGGCCAGTGAGGGCAGGATCGGTGGCGCCCATGTGGCGGCCAGTGAGGTCGGGATCGGAGGCGCCCTCGTGGCGGCCAGTGAGGTCAGGATCGGTGGCGCCCAGGTGGCGGCCAGTGACATCAGGACCGGTGGCGCCCAGGTGGCGGCCAGTGAGGTCAGGACCGGTGGCGCCCACGAGGCGGCCAGTGAGGTCAGGATCGGTGGCGCCCAGGTGGCGGCCCGTGACATCAGAACCGGTGGCGCCCAGGTGGCGGCCAGTGAGGTCAGGACCGGTGGCGCCCACGAGGCGGCCAGTGAGGTCAGGATCGGTGGCGCCCAGGTGGCGGTCAGTGAGGTCAGGACCGGTGGCACCCACATGGCGGCCAATGAAGTCGGGACCGGTGGTGCCCACGAGGCGGCCAGTGAGGTCAGGACCGGTGGCACCCACATGGCGGCCAATGAAGTCGGGACCGGTGCTGCCCACGTGACAGCCAGTGGCGACCACGTGGCGGCCTCTCATCACAACATTCGTCGCCATCCGCAGACTAGACTCCTTGGGTTAATAGAATATCATTAAGCTAACTCACCCATCGATCCGAGAGCGGAAAACGTAAAGAGTACCCAGGTCCAGCTGCAGCTCCCGGCGCCGGCGGCGGAGCGCGGGGTGGCCCCCGGCGCGCCCGGCCGCGGCGGCGACACGGCGACGCCGGCGACGTGGCGGCGCGCGGGCCGCCCCCGGCCGGCGGCGCCGCGCTGCCCGCGGCGACACGATGTAGCGATGCACGTTCCCTCTCGTCGGGTGCGGAGCGGCTTACGTTACCGTATGAGAAGTAACGCGATCGAAGACACGCGTTAATCGGACGATTTCCTACTTAAATCTCGGAAACGCCTACGACTGAACGACGGTAACGTTTAAAACACGATCGTGGTCGAGAGCGTATTTCGCCAGAAAAAGTGGGTAGATCGAAGTCACCTTGAAAATTGCGCGACGGACGTTATCGGTTCGAAAATACTTCGGGAACTCGATTATTCGAAATGAAATTTTAAAATTCGAATCTAAAATTTTCGTCGTAAATATTTAACGATAGACCACTTTCTTGACGATTAGCGAAACACTTCAAATGACTTCCTTAAATTCACTTCAAATGAATAACTTTTCTGTTCGAGCAGAAGTACCGAAATATAATTACTGGGAATTAAGTCGATCGAGAAGTTAAAGACCACGTGTCGAATTTAAATAAAAATATGCGGACCTTCGGCCAAGACGGTCGACGAAACAATGAAATGGCGGCGAGTCGCCGGGTGCGAGCTGGTTGGTTACAGGAAGCTGTCGGGGCGGAAACTACGTCACAGCGGCGCGCTACGGGCTGTGGAGCGGCTTCATAGACGCTAGCGGCATCTATCGGTCATTGGGAGACGCTACGCTCTCACATCCTGAAGATATCCGAAGTCGAACGGAACACATAATATACATTTTATTGTTTAGGTACTAGCTATAACTTCTACAAGGTGCCTGCGAGGAAAGGGAAAAAATTCAACAGCGGATATCTGACCAAATTTGAAGTTAAAAACATAAAAAAAAAAAAAAACAAAAAAAATTTTTTTTTTTTTTGCAGATTTCTACAAAACGAATTTAACATTTTTTGCTTCTTTTCGGCTCAGGAATATGCTGTTAGAATTTTTCCCTTTCCTCGTGGGCACCTTGTATAGAAGTTAAGCGGCAAAGCTATAGTTTACGGGATGCGTGTGCAGCGCGTGTGCGTGGCGTAGGCGTCGTAGCGTGTGTAAATGTTTATTAGATGGCACACCGGTTGCGTGGCGTGCACGCGCGCGAGACCAGCAGTGTGCTATCGACTATAACATTTCATACGCTTAGAGGTGTGCGCCACGCCGGCGCGGCGGCGCCGCGCCGCGGGACCCACGCCACCGCCGCCGCCGAGGTTTTCAAAATTCACGCCGCGACAAAAAAATTACGGAATAAAATCATTTAAATTACGCGCCACGCTGATCATATTGACATTAAACAGCAATATGCTTGCGAATATCGACAAGCGGTTCCCTCTGACCGAAAAGATTGTATGCGCAGCATTTCTGGATTGCAGATTTTCAGATATTGATACTTACCTACGAAAAACATACACTACTTGGGCAGAATTGTTTCCAATTGTATAGATTTCTTTTACAGAATTCCAAGGTCGCGTTTTATAAAGTTACAATTTACAATTTCGCTGTTTGCCTCTCTAACGCACGCACATATTAGCTAGAAAGAGAGGCAAACAGCGAAATTGTAAATTGTAACTTTATAAAACGCGACCCAGGTCTACACATTCCCAATACTACAGATTTACAAACCTACAGAATCCCAATACTTTAATATTCAAATATTACGGTTTCCCATGTCTACAGATTTTCAATATTACTGATTCCTATGTCTAGATTCCATATTCTCTAGATTTCACGTCTGGGCCATTCCATATGAAATCATCAGATTCTGATTTAATTCCGCGCTGACTGATTTTTAAAAAGTTTGAAAAAAATCAAGGATGATAGTGTTAAGTAAGTTGTACGTAAACCGTCAATACTTTTTTTTTTACTTGCTGCTCATCCAGATGGGGCCCGCTTTAAGTTTCAATTTACCTGTTTTTGAGGTTCCACGAGAAGCGATGTTAATTTGTTTCGGTAACGCTTATACATTTTTTATATATTTTTTCTGATTCTCTAGTAAACGTACTTTAAAATGTTATTATCAATATGCATCAAGCTATTTTACTTATTCCATTATAAATGTTGAAAGTTTTGTGAATATTTTCAAATTCCGCCCATTTTCTATTGGATTTTGCAGCATGTCTACTGGGCTTAGGGAATTAATATTTTTTTACTGTATAGTACAAGTATTGCTCTCATAAAATAACTGAGGGTTTGATCACAAACTTTTCATTTAGCTGAAAAAAAGAATGGTAAAGTTGGCCATTTTACGAAATTGCTCAACTTTGACTTCAAATTTCATCATGTTTGGCAATATAAAAAAATCCAAAAAGTTATACAAAAGATAGTACCAACTCTATTTTATAGGAATCCGTTTCATTTGGTTTGTGTTTTTGATTTCTGTGAGAATTATGATTTTTTTTAATGTCCATTTTTCGGAACTTTTTACGACTATTTTCCGGCGCTCTATGACTTCACTATTTTAAATAGCACATTAAATTATTCATAACTATATTTTATTAGTCATTAACAACAACAAGAACCTTTATTTAAGCTGCGATGTACGTAATTAAGTATGTCAGTGTGTATGACCCTTGTGTTAATGCACGATTTACGAATTCATGTTCATACATATATCATGCAAAAGTCAGCAAAAAAGCTTGTCACAAATATGTAATGTATATATGTGCGTGTGTGTCTGTAAAGTATTATTACCTGACTACCTTTACAACATTAACATTTTTGGAGTAGGAATATCTTCCGGCTCGTAAGGTGTGCCGTTTGAAACTGGCACAAAATTAATGATACGACCTGGTATTTTTTATTGTTATCGCATTATTGAATCAACATCATTACTCTTATCTAAAGACAGTAGGCATGTGTAATAAAACCTATAAGTACCCTATTTCAGACGTATTATAAGATGTGCCACTAGCATTTTCATGCTTACCATCAAGAAAGTGGTGTACCACTTTTTTGGTTGACTGTACATAGTAAACGAGGGAATCAACAATCATCATTTTGTTGTTTATTACGTTTATAAATGTTGTCCGTGATAAAAAAAAAACATTAACTTAAACAACTACTTTGAAACTTCTTGCTAACTTGTAGATTTCAAAAAATCATATCTCTTTCAAAAATCAATAACACAATATAAATAAAGATGATTTATAAAGAACAAAGTAAGTTCTTCTCTTCTGTGTACTTTTCAGATCTTTAAACTTTGCCAAACATGGTTTTTATTAACGTCATAAAAAGCAAATTCTACAAAAATGGTTATGTAATTTACTGTTTTTTTTTAGTTAGATGAACTAAATTCAAACATATTGTTAAAGTTTTCATTTAAAGACTATTTGAGCTTGTTAATTAAAAAAAAAAAACCTGTCTAGACCAAGCGAGCAATCCAATAAAAGCTACTGAACATCACTGAACATTAGCAAAATGACATGAAGTTTTAGAAGTTTGTCATACAATAAGTAATAAAAATATACATACTGTAATACATACATGTACAAGTACACATATTAAATAGTAAATTAACATATAATAAAATTCAGTTTCACACATTAAAAAAAAGTTAAAGCAATTTTCATCGACCTCAAAAATCGCTTATTTTTAAACTTCAGACCTATGTTATCTGGCTGTTAGGCTGTTTAAAAATTAAACAACTACGGTTTTATGTAAATCATACCTATATTATCATCCATGATTTTTTCCATACAAATCGGAAAGCATGCAGCGCACCTCATTTGATGATTTCATATGGAATGGCCCGTCTATTGATTCCCAACTGTAATTCTTTTTTCAACACACTTGCTTGTAAGTCGTAACGTAGTTCTTATTGAACCGCTTTTAGGCTTATAATCCTAGGTATTACTAACTGTGTGTGTTTTCATTATGTTATATTCTTCACATCGTCGATCCCACAGTGTCTTCAATCAGTGCTTCCTACCCGTCATGACGTACGGAGCCAAAACGTGGACACTGACGGTACGGCTGGTCCACAAGTTCAAAGTCGCTCAACGAGCTATGGAAAGGGCAATGCTCGGAGTCTCTTTGCGGGATCGAATCAGAAATGAGGTTATCCGGCAGAGAACCAAAGTGATCGACTTAGCCCACCGTGTTAACAAGCTGAAGTTGCAGTGGGCTGACCATATTGTCCGTAGAACCGACTATTGGGCTAAACGAGTTCTTGAATACACATCGCGTCTCGGCAATCGTAGTGTAGGTCGCCCTCAGGCAAGGTGCAGCGACGATTTGCGCAGGTTGGCTGGCAGGAGCTGGATGCGAGCAGCCAAAGATCGAAAACGGTGGCGTGAAATTGGGGGCCTATGTCCAGCAGTGGACTGCGATAGGCTGATGATGATTTCATTATTTACGTTAGGAGAACCATAGGAGGTTTATTTTTTATTTTTACATATTTGGAGAACCAACGGCTAAAAAAACAATAATAAAATTTAAACTGTAAACAGGAATCTAATTATAGGGACTCACAGGTAGTTCCACGATAACAAAAAAAAAAACAGGTAATACTCACGAACTCACAGGTCCGCACTTCTAAACCAAGTTTAATGACTGTATATTAACTGATTCTATTAATTTCAGTGTTTGCAATTGATGATTTTTGTGCTTCTTGAATAAGATATTTTTAGAGGAAAAGGGAAAAGGAACTTTTTTTAAAAATTGGCCTTTGAAAAAATTTGCTGTCGCTTTGCAAGGCTTAGAAATAGACAACTGCAGCTTTGTCTCATAATACCTACGTAAAATTGGCGAAAACATGGTTTTGTGTTCCCTGTTTCCTCCTCCAAAAATAGACCAATTTGTAAAAAAAAATTTTTCATAAGCAATTTAAGAAAGGTATTTCTCATGTCGTTATGTTTCCTCTTTTTGGACAGAATACGAAATATTTATTTATGAATATATTAAACGCATTTAAAATTTGGCTTGCAGTTTTTTTAGGCTTGTAATAATAACGTCAAACAAAGCAAAATATACAAAAATAGATTTTATATAAAAAAAATTTTTTCGTGTGTTTATACACCGATGTTTGACTAGCAGTGTGGGCGATGATGGTACTATAAAGAGGTCATAAAGCTGGGTATCTGTAGTATTTGAAATCTGCAGTACCTATTGGGAATTCGTAGTATTCGGAACCTATAGTATTGGGAATCTGTAGTGTTGGGTATTTGTAGCATTTAAAATTCGTATTATTGGGAATATGTACAATCAGGAATGCATACTATTGACAATATCTGAAGTATTATCTCTTATCTGTAGTATTTGGAATCTGTAGACGACTCGATCCAGGCCTACTACCGCGAAAATCGAAATTCGTAAATTTCGAGGATTTTTCTCTGTCACTCGAATGAAGGCGTCATTAGAATGAGCGAGACAAATCCTCGTAATTTACGAATTTCGTTTTTCGCGGTAGGGCCGCTGCGCGAGTTAATAAAATAATTTTCGTACACGATAATTATGACAATTGCCGCATAAAATGCAATCTATAACTTTGTTAAACACGAAACAAAGTTATAGATAGCATTTTTTTAATAATAAACTTGTCCTAAACAATATCTAGGTTTTTAATACCTTCTCATCCGTATATGTATGAACATACAGGTAATAATTTGACCTTGACGCCGGCGTGGCGCCGCCGCGCCGGCAAAATTTTGCGGCGCGCCGCCGCCGGCGATTTCTATGCCGGCGCACACCTCTACATACGCTACAACGCCCACGTGCATGTATTCGGTGTGACTCGTCCTTAAGTTTGTTAAGCGTATCTAAATAAATGAGTTCTGTTTTTTTTATTCGTTAATTGTTACAGTGATAAATAAACTTAAGCTTTAATACTGCTAACAATTGGGTATGTCAAGTTTTTTGAAGTGGTGTAAATTATATTTTATTTGGATGATAGGCTTCCTAAGGATCACGAAAAACCAGTTATTTTATTTTTATAACTATTAATTTGTTATTAATATTATTTATAATATTTTTAATTTATGGCTCACAAGCTAAACGACTTAGGCGCTACTGAAAATTAAAAAAAAACACATGATGGTTGTCAAATATGTCACTGTCAAAAGTAACTACGTCTTTCAACGGTTTTGTTCGTTCGATTGCATTTGGTGGTTTCAGTGATTTATAGAATATTTTTAACGACCTCAGCACGAATTTTGGACTCTTGATCTTGCCGCACTACTCCATGACCCCTGCACGATATTTTGGACAACGTTTGGATCTTCCTGTGACTACCTACGCTCTGCTTTTTGGACTACGTTTTCTTGCCTTTCTGACGACCCTGGTTTTGACTATTGGACTGCTTCACGTACATCTAGATACAATGAATAGTGACTGCAACCGAACCGTGACGGAGTATTACAGAGATATGCTCATGTGCTTCGTACCCAGCTGTAAGAAATACAGACGCGACTTTCCCGACTCAGCTTTTCTATGTGTACCAAAATGTTTTCAACCAACTTGGTGCCACGCGTTGGATATAAATTGCCCGAAACGGACCCTATATGTTTGTGAAGAGCATTTCAATGTGAGTGTAGTGACTATTCTATGTATCAAAATTATACTCAATAACACGTTTTTATTGTTATTATTAGTATGCGTTTTAAATATTTTGAAAGACGTAGTTACTTTTGACAGTGACATATTTGACAACCATCATGTGTTTTTTTTTTAATTTTCAGTAGCGCAAAAGTCGTTTAGCTTGTGAGCCATAAATTAAAAATATTATAAATAATATTAATAATAAATTAATAGTTATAAAAATAAAATAACTGGTTTTTCGTGATCCTTAGGAAGCCTATCATCCAAATAAAATATAATTTACACCACTTCAAAAAACTTGACATACCCAATTAAATGCCCCACAAGTTACTTAAAAACTGACAAGTTATATGTATTTATTTTTTGTATTTTTTTGGGTTTATGGTTTTGTATTTTTTGGCTTTAGGATATCCAAAAGGATTTTTAAGACAAATTAATGGAATAGTTCAAATCACCTCTTGAAATTGCTGTAATTAATAACGACAATTTTGTCATT
This sequence comes from Thaumatotibia leucotreta, assembly GCA_025490895.1. Lineage (NCBI taxonomy): Eukaryota > Metazoa > Arthropoda > Insecta > Lepidoptera > Tortricidae > Thaumatotibia > Thaumatotibia leucotreta. The sequence continues at coordinate 50,211 of JALPQI010003687.1, read as the reverse complement.
TCGTGTAAAATTAAATGATATTTAATACATTTAACGTTTTAAATAGCTTAAATAGCCGTTACCATTTCTGAAAAATACCTTAAAAATTAGAAAAAGCCACAAAAAACACAAAAAATAAAATAAGAAAACGACTATTTCTAAGTAACTTGTGGGGCATTCAATTGTTAGTTGTTTATAGAGTTAGAAAAACGTATTACTTGTTCATGACTCATGTTTCATCCTGTATATACCTATTACCCCCTCTGGTAATATTAATTTATTACTGTTAATTAAACTGATAGGATTGAGTTTGTATCTGCCGTGGAGGTTGTAATGAGGTTATCTAGGTTTAAGTGAAATAAAATAAATATTAAAATACTAGCAGCAGTTTATTTACAACAACGCATATTTAATTAAGTAGTTCTTCGCTCGCAAAATTATTTTATAGGTTCTTCCATAATGCTCGAGGTCTAGAGGCCTAGCCAAGAACGTCATTCTGCAATCGTATACGATATGCGATAAGTCACGTGACCAGAATAATGTACGGAAATGGTCACGTGACTTTTCGTTCTAATCTATCATTTTCATACATTTGCCACCAACCATTACTTCCGCCCTGATGTTCCATATCCACTGACTTGCTTCATGTAGCTTTTGTTACATGTCTACTACTCTTATTTTACATAGACATAGAGTCTATCGCAAAAATCAAAGCAAGTGAGTGGTTAGAAGACTATATCGGGCTCGCGTATAATTATTACCTTTATACATTACAGAGGTATGGAAGAACTAATAAAATAATGTAACATATAAATAAAAAAATAGGAATAAAAAGTATTCTTACTATACAAATTACAAACGTGCAAGTACAAAATGTTGAGGCCTAAAATATTAATTTAACATTTTTTGGTAGGTATTTATTTAAAATAATTAAAATGAACTAATTCTTCTGTCTTAAATATACTAATTTGATCACAGTCCCATCAAACTTACAACTATCTTAATTAAAAACTTAAATATCTGTACTAAATGCTGCAAGCAGCTACCTACCGTCTTGCAAAACTATACAATAAGACTACTTTAATAGAGTTAAGTATATTTATTTATGTTAAAACCATAAGCTTTATAGATAATAATCATATTTCTGTATAAATATAATTAAAAGGTTAACCTCACAGGGTCCACGGAAAGAACATGTCTAGTCAATTCAAATTACAGAAGGAAAAACCACCTTACTTTTAAAATAATAAGGTGTGAATTTGCCCTGATTTTTCTATGTTTTTTCCGTGTACCCTTCACATTTCCTAACTAGTGTGGGAAAACTTTTTTTCGGCGAGGGTGACAGTGGCCGAGGGTGGAAGAGCCCGAGTGAAACGAGGGCGACAATCACCCGAGTTAATAAAAAGTTTTTGCACATGTAAGGTTTTGCACAATTTTTCATAACAAGTGCTTCAAAAACAGAAATTACCGCGCGCGAAGCGTGCGCAATGTTCGTTTTTGCGCACAAGTTAGGAAATGTACTAATGTGAAGGTCATCACTACGCGCGACATGTTTGGTGATTCGCTTGGCGTGAATGCGGGCTCAGTGCTTGATAATGGGGACCTAGGCTCTCCAAACATGTCGCGCGTAGTGACTAAATACACGTGCGTTTAACCGTTTTATTATATTTATAGTTATTATGTCTCACGAAAGTTTAAATTTAAATATTTCTGTATCTTTGCGTAGTCCTGAATAGCCCCACAAAACGGTAACTGTATACATTCTGCCCCCGTAAGCATAGACGCAGTAACTAGTTTTAAAATGTTTATTAATACAGAACATAATTTGCAGTTGAATAAAGTAAACAATTGATTGACACTTCGAAACTAGTTACTGCGTTTATGCTTACGGGGGCAGCATTACATACCTACACTAACCAACGGATTATAACACTTTTGACATAGTTTAGAATTTAATATGTCAAAATATTCCCAGTTTTACGGTTCAATAAAAACAGTTTTTTTTGGAAACATGACATTTCACACAATGATATAAAATACTCGTATAAGCAGCGAACGTCGAACGCCAAGAAGAAACCAACTGATTACTCTTGAAAACAAAGTACCTATTGATTAGTTACAAGTCCTTTGCTAATCATGGCACATTATTATTTGCTTATTTTGGTTTCGTATGTAGTTTTCATTAATTAGAACAGCAAAAATGAAGTACTTCAACAAGGTGTAACAAAGACAGTATTTTTGGTGATACGCTTAAGGATCCAATCTCCGTAGGTAGTAATTAACCCCCTTATTAATAAACGTTTGCTAACTTAACAAGTCGCTAATAATTGTTTGTCCCTTTCGGTCTTAACAATGTGTCCATAAGAGCAAAAGGGACAAACAATGATTAGCGGCTTGTTAAGTTAACAAACGTTTATGAATAAGGGGGTTATTAGATATTAGAATTAAGTAAATACAATAATCGAATTTATTCCTGAAAGTTCTCATTAATCACGAAAATAAAGAAATGTATTATTACATTAAGAAAATTTTCTTTCTTTTGGGATTTATTGGCGTACCTAAACCGCCGGACCTATATTGTTTTTCCTTAAAGAAATATCTTCTACTTTTTCAAAAGTGAAATAATAGATTACACTGAAAAGGTCATTAGACATATCATTTCTGTTTTTGTTACACTCTGTATAATAATCAAGACATACATATATGACATAAATTTGAATATTTTAAGTCCAATTTACTATTATCTAGATTACATACTAACCCCCTTATTCATAGATGTCTCCTAAGTTAGCAAGCCGCTAAGTATTCCTTGTCACCGTTGGTGTTATCAATATGATATGTGTATAAGACCGAAAGAGACAAACAATACTTAGCAGCTTGTTCAGCTACGACACGTGTATGAAAAAGGGAGTAATAAAATAAATACCACAGTGTTTATTTTCAACTACCTATCTATATTAGAACTGTTTATATACTAAATGCCTACACCAACACTTATTTTATTTAGCCCAATGGTCAACTGGTAGAGAGTTCATATAGGCATTAAATTCGCTATTCGTATGCGAGCGATTGGGGCACGCCGCACAACGTACAACAATAGGGATGATGACTGTAGTTAAAATAAATTATTTAACATTATGCACGACATAATATACGAAGAAATTATTACTAAGATGTTGATTGCAGTAATTTTTGTATAGAACTTCTATTTAATAAATTGAAAAGAACTTAAACGAGTAGGTCATTTGGTACTCAACAGTACTCAAATGTGACTTTTGAGTATTTCATATAAAATTCCATAATGGAGATCGTTTTGACAGTTCGATAAAAGATGCTGTTTTGACTTGCCAGTCATCATGCCTATTCGTTATTGCCCCTTTGAAATTGGATATTACAAAATTTAAGGCCAAGCCACACCAGATGCGTGTACAAATCACAAATTGAGCACCTCAGCTTATTTGTAAGTACAAACATGGCAATGTATATATGTACACCTATTCCTCGCGGCGGTAACATTTTGACAGTTAATTCAAGTTTAAATTAGGAATTACATTCACGTATTTTTACTTCAGTGTGATCGAAGCCTAACTTCGTTTTTGCACCCATCATTTTGCTATACAAAGCGCAAAACGCGCGTTTATTATTTTCCAAATTCCACCAAACGAATAGAGAATTAAGCGGAGCGTTTGATGTTACGCCGCAGCGTGAGGTATCCAACGATGCGGAGAACCACCAGCAGCAAGAAGAGGAGACCGATGTCGAACCAGAAGTTGTCCACCTTGTAGCTGAACTGTTTGATCAGCTCTTTGGGGTGTCTGCACAGAAAGAGAGATATGCAATGTTTAAAAACTATTAAAATGCATCTGTTTTTATTCCGGGACGTGGATCCGCGTACGAAAAAACTATTAGAAAAAAATATTCGCGGCACACGAGGGGATAAGTCACAGTCCCAGAGTCGGAGTAACTTGCATACGGTCTAAATCTGGAAACCACTTTATACTGACTGGTCAAAACTGACTCGGTAATAATAAATAAGTATTGTAAACTGAGCCGATCCGACCCGACCGAAAAAGACCGAATATCCTGACGTTCATTGAGCCGTTGAGAAAATACCTTTAGAATTAGAACTGCTATCAGGATGTATGGTCATGTCATGGACTTGTTTATTATTTAAGTCATCATCATCATCATCATCATATCAGCCGAAAGACGTCCACTGCTGAACATAGGCCTCCCCAAAGATTGCCACAATGACCGGTCCTGCGCCACCCGCATCCAGCGGACTCCTCTTCACCAGGTCATCGGTCCACCTTGTGGGGGGCCTACCCACAATTATTACCCACTATTATTTAAGTACCTACATATAAAAAGCTATAAACTACGCGGTACTATGAAAATAAAAGTACCTAATAGATATATGCTCTCGAGAAAATACTTCAAATCTATCAATGAATAAGATCGATAAAGGAATTAGTTGTAACGCAGTTTAAAAATAAAGTTGTGACCCTTTTGTGGCAAGTTGTTGTTGTGTGCTTATTTGTAAAATGTGTATATGTCTATTGTGCTTGTCATAAATAAAATTTATTTCATTTCATTTAACGTAACAAGATCTTTTCTACGAATAAAAATAATACTTATTCTTAACTTACTTCATATGGCAGTAGATCTTATCCTCCGGACAGGCCAGCGGCGGGCGATTGAAGGCGTACACGGCCAGGATGATGGCCTCGAAGGCGTAGCGCATGAACGACGTATACGACACCAGCTGCATGGGCCACGACATGTGGGACAGTAGCACCAGGTAGCCAGCGAATACCAGCATTGTGCACGTGTAGATCGCGGCCAAGAATGTGCCGTTCTGGAATAGAGAGATGTTAGCGTGATTTAGTGCTCAGGAGATTTCAAATTTCTCATAGATATATTTGATATTGGATAAAAAAAAAATTTTCAAAACTACAATTTATGTACATAGATTAAATCTAAATAATCCTTCAGCAACGTCTGGTTGATGTAACTAAAGACCGAAGAGCTGGCGACTTCCTCGCACAACACATCAGTATTGCGATACAGCGAGGAAATGCCGCCAGCATCCTCGGTACAATGCCACAAGGGCCAATCTTAGATATTGGATTAAAAAATCTTGTAGGATGAGTAATTAGGTAAAAGCACCAATAGATGACTGCCACCCAGAAGTTGACTGATAGGTCTAAAAATGCAAATAATTAAATTAGGAATAATTTTACACGTCCGGGAGTATTTTTCTCACACACAGCAGCACTATGTCGCGTCTCCCATGCGATTTCCCAGACAATTAAGCAACGCACGAGGCAGTGAGCGGTCGTCGAATTTGCGCTTCGCGCCAAAATCGCGTTTTATATGGGATCCTTATTAAGAATAGCCCTCAAAAATTTAAGCGAACAATTACGTAACAAATCGAATATGGCTTTTATTTCCTTGATTCACTTCAGTATAGATTTTAGACTAATATCTCTATTGTGTACATTATAAAGAATAATTTGTTTTTATTCATTTTATGAGATATTTGCTGGTCAAGTTATGGTTCCAATATTGTGTGTTCGGGCCAAAAGATGAACGACGGTCAACTTTTGGGCAAAGGCTCGTATTTTCAAATGCTTGTGTAAATTATAATAAAATAGCTAGATGTAATATTTATATATAAAATTACAATCACTTTTGTAGTTGATTTTTAGACCAAAAGATGAACGACACTTTTTTCCTGTATCACGTTTTAAAGTAATTTATTTTTGTTTGGAAACAGGATCGTTCAACTTAAGAATCGCTGTCCAAAACGTGAACTAGGAAAATTTACTGGTTCATCTTTTGGGTTGGATTCCAATAAATGAATTCGAATCAATTTAGTTCGTTCATTTCGTTGATGCGGTGTCCAAAACATGAACCAACTGATTTAATTGAACGGTTGAATTTGGGAAAAGTTAAACTTGGAGATCAGATTATTACACAATGTACACCGTGTTTACATTTCATCAAAAGAAGATTTTTTAGGTTAAATACAATTAATTTATCTAAGAAACTAACGTTTTTACTATGCTCTATTCATCTATTGGAGTCTTACCGTTCATATATTGGTCTCGCTATATTGCAATTACGCTGGTTCATCTATTGGGGTCAAATTGTTCAGTGATAGGGCACTTTGTTCAACTACTGGGAAATTTGACCCCTTTTTAAATATAATCATTTTTATAAAATTACTGAAGTTTAATAAGAGGCACGAAAATAACTTATTCTAAACTCAATTAAATGCGAAATCATATAAAAAAATAAAAATTGATGAGTATGAGTTACATCATATAGAAAATAATATTCAAAGTTGGGAAAGTTGCTTAACTGTTCATCTATTGGTGATTTTACCTACTATATTTCGTAAGAAGAGAGACATTCAAAAAAGTTTGTTTCTATCCCAATTTGAATCAAGAATCATTTGACTTTGACTTTGTAATAGGGAAACATGATAGAAAACTATTTTCTCGATAAACGTATTTTTCAAAGTCAGTTTTTTTTATCACTAAAATTTATCGTCTAGTTATAACGGAATATATGACCGTTTACGAATATTTGTAATACAGAATTTTTATTAAGAACGCTGATTCTCATATTTTATTGATTTGCCCAAAAAGTTCATTCCCAATGAGCGGGCCATCCCTTTCTTTCATATAGGGGTGTCATAAGGTCATAACAGTGTCTCTTGCGAGTGGGCCTGGTTTATGGGAGCGCAGATATCCTCTTAAAGCTCCCATTTACTCTCTTAGGGCCTGCGCTAGATGACGTGGATTTGCCGGAACGGACACTTAACACCTTGACGGACGCTACTCCAGGCACAATAGAAGAAACAATGAGATTACGCCTCTAGGCGTTTAGTGTCCGCCAAGGTGTTAAAAAATAGTGTGAACGGTGCTAACTGATGCGGGTGGGTGCTACGGATATTAATACTGAGGGAAACCGCGAGCGTGCAAATTGACGCTATGAAATGGAAAATCCTAGCTAAAATCCGTAAATTTGAATCGAATCTACTTTGTTTTGCAAAGTTTCCGAAGGTGTGCGGTTCTTGCTGGGAAAATCACCAACACTCTAATAGGATGCATAACTGCACCCTAAGAAACTATGTTCTTGTCCTTTCTTCCATGCACGTTTCAAACAATTTAAATCCTTTTCCTTCCAAAGTGTCGGCAACGGGTGTGTGAGACATGCCGGCCATTTGCCAAGGAATCAGTAGTTGTTTAACATTAGGTGGTTTTTATGCTTATTTGTTGCTTTAAACATAAAAAAATGGTTGCCTAATAATTATCCAAACAATATTGCATCAACATTCACTGATGACACAGAATTCCCTGTAAAATATTTTTTAAACTACTTAATTTCTAGCTCAGATTTGTTTTTCCTGTAACGCCTATTATTAAAGAGAATTAAGATAGTGATTGTAGATACGGATTAAATTCCACTAACTCTAAATTAAAAATAAGATATGACACACGTTTCTTAATTTTTATCATATCGACACATTGTAAACAAGATAAGATTGAAAGGATTTATAATTAATTAATGAAAACCTACTGGATATGTAGGCCACGGTGGCGCCGCTGTCATTTGACAATAATTAGATTTTTTAAAGCTCCTCGCTCTAGTGAGGAGAAAACTATTGCATTAACACACGTTTACAAAGATAGTTTACTTTTCATTTGTTAAAACACTCGCTACGCTCAGTATTCTATTTCGAAACCAGTTAAAAATTCAATAGTAATTACTATTTCTGGGGTAAAAAAATACTTTGTGCCTTATTTTTCATCTGTAACGGTACCATGAGCTGCTACCGCGGTATTACCACGGACTTACATTCTATCAGGCTCGCTCGCAACAATACGCGAGTTCGAGCCGGATGAATAGAAAATAAGTCCACGTTAATAACGCGCCGGGCGGCAACTCATGGTAAGAACACTGGCATTTTAATTTAATTTGATGCGGCAAAAGGTTGGAAGGCGCAAGCCGCGTATCGTTTTGTTTTATGCAGGAGTTGACCAGATCTCTGGGAAAAAATGCTAGGATGATTTATTCCTGTTTGTCTGTTTCACCAACCCCCAATAAAATGTAAGGAAATGTTAAGGATACTGATAATTTTATCAAAATGGATATATTTATTCGGGGATTGAGAAACAGGCCGTAAGAGTAGGTAAATTAGACGGGGTCAATTATTCACCAGGGCCCTGTTGACGATGAACCAATAAGTGTGTTAGAGCAATCCATAAACACGACTAGACATAATTGGGACACGTCTAAAAAGGTAGTAGATCACAACAAGTTGAAGTGGGCGCTGTCAACGTTTCAGCCATATAAAGCCCCGGGGCCAGACGGTATCTACCCCATTCTACTACAAGAGGGTGCAAGTACAATCATACCGCACTTGAGCAGGTTGTACAGAGCCTGTTTAGCCTTCGGCCATGGTACCACGTATATGGAGAATGGTTAAGGTAACCTACCTGCCAAAGCCTGGCAAGGCAGATTACACCGAAGCCAGATTTTTTGCGGATAAGTCTCTCGTCATTTTTCCTCAAAACTTTGGAAAAACTGGTAGATAGACATATAAGGGATGGACCACTAAGAAGGCATCCTTTGCACAGATGCAGAACGCAGATGACGCAAGGGACGCAAAAGACGCAAAGGACGCAGAGACGCAGATGACTCGAGCGGCACGGGCAATCTAACAATCGGCTCTAATAAATAAGAATTTAAGCAGTTCTAAATGCAAAACAAGCTACGACGACTATATCTACACTACGTGCTACTGAAGAATTACAAAACTACGGTGATCAAGTAAGTGAGACTGACCTTCCGACTTCCTATAATTGAGATCCAACCGCTCAGGATCCCACTCAATCCAGGCAGCAACACTGCCTCAAGTACGAGCACCAACACTCTCACTCAACAGTGTGCCCACGCACTCCCGAGCTCGCTCGCGGCGACCAAACACTAAGCACTATGGTGGACGCACAGATGTAGAACGCAGATGAAGCAAAGGACGCCAAAGACGCAAAGGACGCAAAGGACGCAAGGGACGCAAAGGACGCAAGGGACGCAAAGGACGCAAGGGACGAAAAGGACGCAGGGAGGCAGATTACTCAAGCGGCACGGGCAACCTAACAAACGACTCTAATCTACAAGAAAAACAAGCTACCTACGACTATATCTACACTACGTGCTACTGAAGAATCATAAAACTACTATGATCAAGTGAGTGAGACTGACCTTCCGACTTCCTATAATTGAGATCCAACCGCTCAGGATCCCACTCAATCTAGGCAGCAACACTGCCTCAAGTACGAGCACCAACACTCTCACTCAACAGTGTGCCCACGCACTCCCGAGCTCACTCGCGGCGACCAAACACTAAGCACTATGGTGGACGCACAGACGCAGAACGCAGAAGACGCAAAGGACGCCAAAGACGCAAAGGAAGCAAAGGACGCAAGGGACACAAGGGACACAAGAGACGCAAAGGACGCAAGGGACACAAAAGACGCAAGGGACGCAAAGGACACAAAGGACGCAAGGGACGCAAGGGACGCAAAGGACGCAAAGAACGCAAGGGACGCAAAGGATGCAAGGGACGCAAGGGACGAAAAGGACGCAAGGACGCTAAGGACGCAAGGACGCAAAGGACGCAAAGGACGCAAAGGGCGCAAGGGACGCAGGGACGCAAAGGACGCAGGGACGCAGATGACTCAAGCAGCGGGCAATCTAAAATCGACTCTAATAAATAACAATTTAAGCAGTTCTACAAGCAAAACAAGGTACGACTATATCTACACTACGTGCTACTGAAGAATCACAAAACTACTATGATCAAGTGAGTGAGACTGACCTTCCGATTTCCTACAATTGAGATCCAACCGCTCAGGATCCCACTCAATCCAGGCAGCAACACTGCCTAAAGTACGAGCACCAACACTCTCACTCAACAGTGTGCCCACGCACTCCCGAGCTCGCTCGCGGTGACCAAACACTAAACACTATGGTGGACGCACAGACGCAAAACGTAAACGACGCAAAGGACGCCAAAGACGCAAAGCAAGCAAAGGACGCAAGGGACGCAAAGGACGCAAAGGACGCAGGGACGTAAAGGACGCAGGGACGTAAAGGACGCAGGGACGTAAAGGACGCAGGGACGGAAAGGACGCAGGGACGCAAAGGACGCAGGGACGCAAAGGACGCAGGGACGCAAAGGACGCAGAGACGCAGATGACTCGAGCGGCACGGGCAATCTAACAACGACTCTAATAAATAAGAATTTAAGCAGTTCTACAAGCAAAACAAGCTACGACTATATCTGCACTACGTAGTACTGAAGAATCACAAAACTACTGTGATCAAGTGAGTGAGACTGACCTTCCGACTTCCTATAATTGAGATCCAACCGCTCAGGATCCCACTCAATCCAGGCAGCAACACTGCCTCAAGTACGAGCACCAACACTCTCACTCAACAGTGTGCCCACGCACTCCCGAGCTCACTCGCGGCGACCAAACACTGAGCACTATGGTGGACACACAGACGCAGAACGCAGACGACGCAAAGGACGCCAAAGACGCAAAGGAAGTAAAGGACGCAAGGGACGCAAGGGACGCAAAGGAAGCAAAGGAAGCAAGGGACGCAAGGGACGCAAGGGACGCATATGACGCATATGACGCAAAGGACGCAGGGACGTAAAGGACGCAGGGACGCAAAGGATGTAGAGACGCAGATGACTCAAGCGGCACGGGCAATCTAACAATCGACTCTAATAAATAAGAATTTAAGCAGTTCTACAAGCAAAACAAGCTAACGACTATATCTACACTACGTGCTACTAAAAAATCACAAAACTACTATGATCAAGTGAGTGAGATAGACCTTCCGATTTCCTATAATTGAGATCCAACCGCTCAGGATCCCACTATGGTGGACGCACAGACGCAGAACGCAGATGACGCAAAGGACGCCAAAGGACACAAAGGACGCAAGGGACGCAAAGGACGCAAGGGACGCAAGGGACGCAAAGGACGCAAAGGACGCAAAGGACGCAAAGGACGCAAAGGACGCAAAGGACGCAAAGGACGCAAAGGACGCAAAGAACGCAAGGTACGCAAAGAACACAAAGGACGCAAAGGACACAAGGACGCAGATGACTCGAGCGGAACGAGCAATCTAACAATCGACTCTAATAAATAAGAATTTAAGCAGTTCTACAAGCAAAACAAGCTACTACTATATCTACACTACGTGCTACTGAAGAATTACAAAACTACTATGATCAAGTGAGTGAGACGGGCCTTCCAACTTTCTATAATTGAGATCCAACCGCTCAGGATCCCCCTCAATCCAGGCAGCAACACTGCCCCAAGTACGAGCACCAACACTCTCACTCAACAGTGTGCTCACGCACTCCCGAGCTCGCTCACGGCGACCAAACACTAAACACTATGGTGGACGCACAGACGCAGAATGTAGACGACGCAAAGGACGCCAAAGACGCAAAGGAAGCAGAGGACGCAAGGGACGCAAGGGACGCAAAGGACGCAAAGGACGCAAAGGACGCAAAGGACGCAAAGGACGCTAAGGACGCAGGGACGTAAATGACGCAGGGAGGCAGATGACTCAAGCGGCACGGGCAATCTAACAATCAACTCTAATAAATAACAATTTAAGCAGTTCTACAAGCAAAACAAGCTACGACTATATCTACACTACGTAGTACTGAAGAATCACAAAACTACCATGATCAAGTAAGACTAGTAAGAGTGAGACTGACCTTCCGACTTCCTATAATTGAGATCCAACCGCTCAGGATCCCACTCAATCCAGGCAGCAACACTGCCTCAAGTACGAGCACCAACACTCTCACTCAACAGTGTGCCCACGCACTCCCGAGCTCGCTCGCGGCGACCAAACACTAAGCACTATGGTGGACGCACAGACGCAGAACGCAGATGACGCAAAGGACGCAAGGGACGCAAAGGAAGCTAAGGACGCAGGGACATAAAGGACGCAGGGACGCAAAGGACGCAAAGGAAGCTAAGGACGCAGGGACATAAAGGACGCAGGGACGCAAAGGACGCAGAGACGCAGATGACTCAAGCGGCACGGGCAATCTAACAATCGACTCTAATAAATAAGAATTTAAGCAGTTCTACAAGCAAAACAAGCAACGACTATATCTACACTACGTGCTACTGAAGAATCACAAAACTACGGTGATCAAGTGAGTGAGACTGACCTTCCGACTTCCTATAATTGAGATCCAACCGCTCAGGATCCCACTCAATCCAGGCAGCAACACTGCCTCAAGTACGAGCACCAACAATCTCACTCAACAGTGTGCCCACGCACTCCCGAGCTCACTCGCGGTGACCAAACACTAAGCACTATGGTGGGCGCACAGACGCAGAACGTAGACGACGCAAAGGACGCCAAAGACGCAAAGGAAGCAAAGGACGCAAGGGACACAAGGGACGGAAAGGATGCAGGGACGTAAAGGACGCAGGGACGCAGATGACTCAAGCGGCACGGGCAATCTAACAATCAACTCTAATAAATAATAATTTAAGCAGTTCTACAAGCAAAACGAGCTACGACTATATCTACACTACGTGCTACTGAAGAATCACAAAACTACTGTGATCAAGTAAGTGAGACTGACCTTCCGACTTCCTACAATTGAGATCCAACCGCTCAGGATACCACTCAATCCAGGCAGCAACACTGCCTCAAGTACGAGCACCAACACTCTCACTCAACAGTGTGCCCACGCACTCCCGAGCTCGCTCGCGGCGACCAAACACTAAGCACTATGGTGGACGCACAGACGCAGAACACAGACGACGCAAAGGACGCCAAAGACGCAAAGGAAGTAAAGGACGCAAAGGACGCAAAGGAAGCAAAGGACGCAAGGCACGCAAGGGACGCATGAGACGCAAAGGACGCAAGGGACGCAAAGGACGCAAAGGACGCAAGGGACGCAAAGGACGCAAGGGACGCAAGGGACGCAAAGGACGCAAAGGACGCAAGGGACGCAAGGGACGCAAAGGACGCAAAGGACGCAGGGACGCAAAGGATGCAGAGACGCAGATGACTCAAGCGGCACGGGCAATCTAGAAATCGACTCTAATAATCAATCAAGGTCATCGGTCAAGGTTGATTTCAATTAGTTTAAATATTTTACGACTCGAAACAAATGCAACTTTGTTCCTATTTATTAATGGAATTAAAATTTGTTAGATTTTTGTTGAATTTGTTCGAGTACTACCACAGGGGGCTACCACGATCTACTAATGCTCTTCAGTTTAGGACTAATCTAAACTGACAAGCCGAACCTAAACTGAATCACATTTACGAGCAAGAGACCATGGTGCCCCCCCTGAGAAACTAACGAGGCTATAGAAATAACTCACAATAGGGTTGACGCAGGTGCCGATGAGGTTGCCGAGCGCGTCGGCGAGCAGCGTGATGAGCGCCAGCACGAGCATGAACATCACGAACCGCGCCAGGTCAGCGGCTGCTCCGTCAGGAAGTAAAGTGATCATGGTCCCCCCTGAGACCTAACGAGGTAGGAATAACTCACAATAGGGTTGACGCAGGAGTGATCATGGCAGCCCCCTGAGACCTAACGAGGTAGGAATAACTCACAATAGGGTTGACGCAGGTGCCGATGAGGTTGCCGAGTGCGTCGGCGAGCAGCGTGATGAGCGCGAGCACGAGCATGAACATCACGAACCGCGCCAGGTCTTGAGGCTGCTCCGTCAGGAAGTAAAGTGATCATGGTCCCCCTGAGACCTAACGAGGTAGGAATAACTCACAATAGGGTTGACGCAGGAGTGATCATGGCAGCCCCCTGAGACCTAACGAGGTAGGAATAACTCACAATAGGGTTGACGCAGGAGTGATCATGGCAGCCCCCTGAGACCTAACGAGGTAGGAATAACTCACAATAGGGTTGACGCAGGAGTGATCATGGTAGCCCCCTGAGACCTAACGAGGTAGGAATAACTCACAATAGGGTTGACGCAGGAGTGATCATGGCAGCCCCCTGAGACCTAACGAGGTAGGAATAACTCACAATAGGGTTGACGCAGGAGTGATCATGGTCCCCCCCTGAGACCTAACGCGGTAGGAATAACTCACAATAGGGTTGACGCAGGCGTGATCATGGCAGCCCCCTGAGACCTAACGAGGTAGGAATAACTCACAATAGGGTTGACGCAGGAGTGATCATGGTCCCCCCTGAGACCTAACGCGGTAGGAATAACTCACAATAGGGTTGACGCAGGCGTGATCATGGCAGCCCCCTGAGACCTAACGAGGTAGGAATAACTCACAATAGGGTTGACGCAGGAGTGATCATGGTGCCCCTAACGAGGTAGGAATAACTCACAATAGGGTTGACGCAGGAGTGATCATGGCAGCCCCCTTAGACCTAACGAGGTAGGAATAACTCACAATAGGGTTGACGCAGGAGTGATCATGGCAGCCCCCTGAGACCTAACGAGGTAGGAATAACTCACAATAGGGTTGACGCAGGTGCCGATGAGGTTGCCGAGTGCGTCGGCGAGGAGTGTGATGAGCGCGAGCACGAGCATGAACATCACGAACCGCGCCAGATCCTGCGGCTGCTCCGTCAGGAAGTACGATGGCGCTGAGTACACGAACGAGTACCAGATCTGAAATCATTTATACGTTCACTTCATCGTTCACAGTATAAATCTTGCCTTATAGGTACGTAGGTAGTCAAAGACGATATCTTCAACTACTTAACCTCCAACCAAACCACTGCATGCGAACCATTTAGTCTTCGCGTTCTATTTTTGAGGGTCTGACTAAAAGATCAATAATGGACTCACATCACATCATCAGCCTGTGACAGTCCACTGCTGGACGTAGGCCTCTCCTATTAACTATGAGTATAGATGCATTAGGAGGTAAATGCCCATAATCGCCACGCCGGGCAAGCGGATTGGCGATCGCAGTTGTGTCCACTATGATAACGCTGCTGCCCATCATCAATATGTTATCAAATAATGGTCAGTGACACTTCAATCCCTTAGTCGACTCATACGACACCCGCAGGTGGAGTTGGGGTGGTGACAAATGTATTCTTACTGCCGTCGCCACACGGCGGAATAATGGACTAATTTCAAATGAATGTTAATAAGTACCAGTGGATGGCCGAGTGATTTAGGCATCAGCCGGAATACCTGTGGACGTGGATTCAAATCCCACTTCTGAAAGGGAAATACCGAGTTTACCACTCGGTATTTCCGTTAGTATAATACTTACGGCCTGTTTCACAATATCCAGTTAAAGCTATCTGTCAAATAAAAAATAACACTATCTCTTTCTTTCACCTGGAAGAATAAAGAAAGCATGTTATTTTTATCTGACAGGTAGCTTTAACTGGAGATTGTGAAACAGGCCCTTAAGTACATAGGTATCTATAATATTTAGGATTTTACTAGTATTTCGTGATACATAGTCATTGCTAATTGCTAATAGTTAGCTGATTTCCAGAGTAAATATTACCTGTATGGGGATACCAGTGACCAACTGCGCGATGTAGTAAGTCTTTAGCTGGTACCAATTGTTGAATGTTTCCTTCTTGATGATTGAGAGCTCCGCGGGAACTAGAAGTAAGAACAACTTATTATTATTAGGTTCGTTTTGTTATGAAGAACTTAAGAGCAGATCATAAATACTGGAGCAATTAAATTAAGCTTTGAAATTTTATGAAAAGTATAAATTCAGTGGGTATTACGATTTTTTTATTTATTTTCCGCATACTTATAAGTTGGGATAAACGAAGCGTGAAGAAGCATTTAACAGGCCAGCAAGGCGGTGGCCCCTGACAGGTTACTGCTGGTCGCCTGTTCGTTACCGCCGCGATTTGGGCTCCACTTTACACTTACGATCAGGTGAAGTGAAGCCACTTTGTTGTGCCATTATAAAAAAAATGCTGGGCACAAGCCTACGCCAATCATCCCAATAGAGTGCCAGATCCACTCAGACAAGTTAACAAAAAATGTGGTCTAGCACTGGTTGACTCTATTCAACGGTAATAAAGTCGCGAAGTGGTAGACTACATGTTTTGTTACTTATGGATATTATCAGCTAAACTAGGTTAATGAAATAATGGTGCAACCACAGAATTAGATTTAATAAGGAGGCATTATTAATGTTTTTGTTCACTTCAACTTACAAAATTTGACGCCCGAAAGCTGCAAGCTGCGATTAAAGACGGACAACTCAGTAGATTTTACTGAGTTCATTTGACACGCTAAGTAGATACGTTTGCTTGATCTATGGTATATGACATCTGTGGGTGCAACTTACATTTAAGTACTCCCGGCATAAGCGACGTGTATAGCAGGTAGACGAGGGAGATCATGAGGTAGCCGAGGTTGGAGAAGGTCTTGGAGCCGTCGTTGCCGGAGCCGTCGAAGATCAGCCCCAGCAGGACGCCCACCACGATGTGTGCTAACACCTTTAGGTGGGTCACCGTCTGTGGCCACAGTTTACAATGAATAGAGAGAAGGATGGTGTAATTAAGGATGGTCACTGTCTGTGGCGATACTTTAAGAATAAATAGACAAAAGAACAATGCATCATCTTGAGTAAGGTCATTCGTGGCAAATGAAGTAAATATAACAAATAGAAAATTTCGCTGAATATAATGGGTTTTGTAATAAGATTAATCTTATTACTATGTCGCTTTTGATAAATTAAACAATGTTAGGTATGTGTTTTTTACAACTTATATCAATAGAATTGTGCAATTTAATTTAATTTTCAAATGTATAGATTTAGATTACCGTAGTCGATTTTATTCCAATGGAATTTCAGTTCTTACATTCCTTTTAATATGTCACTTTTTCAGTGTCACAAAAATGACACGGTAATTTGTTTTAGGACTTAGATTTTAAAAATGATCGTGTAACTGCTTAATTTTTTAGAATTTGTATGTAGTGATTCTGTAGGGGTAACAAAAGTGCACGCGGTAAATCTAAAGTTCCAAGCGCCAAGTCCGCACATTCGGCAGCTTAGTAACAACGATCAGCAAGGCAATATCGCACTCAGTAAGTACCTAACTAACGTCACTGTAGTTCTCTCTCAAGACTCAAGCACTCGACTATTATAAATCTGAAATATTGAGCTACAGTAACTGACCCAGTCTCTATACTGCTGTATGAAGCACCGGCGAAACAGCACAGCGAAGCGATACAGCTCGTGCGGGGGCGTCGCGCCGGCGACGTTGCCGGCGACGTTGCCAGCGACGTTGCCAGCGACGTTGCCAGCGACGGCGGCGTCCTTGCCCACGGACGGGTCGCGCGTCCAGTCCAGTTTGTCGCATTCTTCCGCTAGCAGAGCGTTGAAGCTGCCGTATTCGCCGTTTGCTATTTCCAGCACTGAAATTTGACGGTTAGATTGGTTATTTGGGTACTCATTTTAGTCAGTAGGTACATATTGTCAGCCTCCGTAGCCTAGTTGGTAGTGACCCTGCCTACAAAGCTGGAGGTTCCGGGTTCGAATCCCGGCGAGGGCATTATTTGTGTAATTATTTATCACAAATATTTGTTCCTTGGTCATGGTTGTGTATGTATTTAAGTATCTATATGTATCTATCTATTATATATATCGTCGCCTGGTACCCACATCACAAGCCTTAATTGAGCTTACCGTGGGACTAGGTCGATTTCTGTAAGATGTCCCAAGATATTTATTTATTTATTTATACGTACCCTACACCCTTTTGAAATATGATCCTTATTGCACAGTTGAAAACCGTCAATAGACGTCACTAAGTAGCAAATGAGAAGTGTTTTTCTGTTAGGTTCATTTTCATATGGACGTATTCCTATGTATTTTTCAAAAGACCCCTTTAAATTTATTAATAACTGATTTTACAGATGCAGAACCTAAAAAACCATACAACATAGATTAAAAATTACAAATATCAAACATTTGTTCCTGCTTCCACCTTCGCCTGAATGTCCTGAATGCAAGAGCGAAATGCTCAACATCTTTAGTTGTCGATGTACACGATGAGCCCTCAGTGTAAGGTTATGTAACATTCACATAGTTATAACCCCAACGTGTCTGTGAATGAATCTGCGTAATGATGAGTAGGTACAGGTACTCACTGTAGTCGGCGGGGTTGTGGTACTGCGGACACTGTAGGCCCACGCTGGCGAGGTAGGGCACGGTGTTCTCGCTGGCTCCGTGGTACACGCACATGCCGTCTGCCAAAATGTACACCTGCAAACACGGGCCGAACACTGTTGGTGCCTAATACTTTGAAATTACTGCTGTTTCTGAAACACTGCTGGACGTAGGCCTCTCCTATTAATGCATATAGACACATTACACCGCGGCCACGACATCGGTCTAAGGGGACCGGCTTAGCGGAAACTTATGGTGCTCCCTCTCGTACCCATATCGGCATCCCGCTCCAACTCATGGATTCGCTCACCGCTGGTCGCCTTGGACCAATGTCGTGGCCGGGCCGTTAGGATGTAAATGCCCATTATCACCATGCTGCGCAAGCAAATTGGCGATCGCAGTAATGTGGCCACTATGATGACGCTGCTGGTTATCATAAATCAGATCAAAAAATGGCCAGTGACACTTCAATCCCTTAGACTCTTACGACGCCCGCGGAAAGAGTTGGGATGGTGACAAATGTATTCTTGCTGCCGTCACCACACGGCAACAGTTTCCATCATATTTAGACATTTCAAATAAGGGATACACTACGGAACTAACTAAGTATTGTATGGAATATGTTCCAGCAGGTACCATGAAAATCAAAAGCAACCAGAGTCTTTCGCAGTTGATTTTTTCTATGGTAAGCATATCTGTTACGACATTGTGGGATTTCATAAGAGACATTCTCTTGGAATCACATCACATCATCAGCCTATGATAGTCCACTGCTGGACGTAGGCCTCTCCTATTAACTATGCGAATAGACGCATTAGGAGGTAAATGCCCATAATCGCCACGCTGGGCAAGCGGATTGGCGATCGCAGTAATGTGTCCACTGTGATGACGCTGCTACTCATCATCAATCTTTGATCAAATAATGGTCAGTGACACTTCAATCCCTTAGTCGACTCTTACGACACCCGCAGGAGAAGTTGGGGTGGTGACAAATGTATTCTTACTGCCGTCACCACGCGGTTCTCTTGGAATGCTCAATGTCAAATAAATAAAGGTTGATGTTACCTGATCGAAGAGTGCATATACGGAGGCCGTGGGCTGGTGTATGGTACAGACGACGGTGCGGCCGGAGCGCGCCAGGTTCTTCAGCATCTCGATACACTGCGCTGACGTCACGCTGTCCAGGCCTCTGGAACACCGAGCAAAGAGGGCGTTAGGAGCTTCAATGATTCGTCAGCCTCCGTAGCCTACTTGGTAGGCCTCCGAAGCTCGAGGTTCCGGGTTCGAATCCCGGCGAGGGCAATATTTGTGTATTTATTTATCACAAATATGTGTTCCTTGGTCATGGCTGTCTATGTATTTAAGTATCTATCTATAATATATATCGTCGCCTGGTACCCACATCACATCACAAGCTTTAATTGAGCTTACCGTGGGACTAGGTCGATTTGTGTAAGATGTCTCAAGATATATACATATAATGAATGGTTCATGCGGATTAGAAGTCAAGTTTGGCCATAGGTTTCGTTCAAAAATCATGTGATCTTCACATCACATCACACATCATCAGCCTGTGATAGTCCACTGCTGGACGTAGGCCTCTCCTATTAACCATGCGTATAGACGCATTAGGAGGTAAATACCCATAATCGCCACGCTGGGCAAGCGGATTGGCGATCGCAGTAATGTGTCCACTATGATGACGCTACTGCACATCATCAATCGTTATCAAAAATGGCCAGTGACACCTCAATCCCTCAGTCGACTCTTACGACACCCGCAGGAGGAGTTGGGGTGGTGACAAATGTTTTCTTCCTGCCGTCACCACACGGCCACCGTCACCACACGGCCAATGTGATCTTATTTTGACATTAAGGCATGTCATTATTCCATATCAAGTTTTTTTTTCATACTAAGTACTGATTTTTCAATCAGCAGTTAACAGTATTAGTCAAAAATAAATGTTAGCTCTATCCTTTTTTGACTGATGACCTGAGATAATAATGGTAATAATTTGAACTAACGGATACTTTTAACCGAGGATTGAAAAATATTAAAATGGTATTAAATGTTGTTCATTTTTGTTTTTTTTAAGAGCTGTAGGTCAATCATTTAAACGTCACTCACATCGTTTTATGAAAAATAATGTCTGACAAACAACTTAATAACCAAACTGTCATGAACATGACAATAATGTGACATTGGAATTGAACAAGAAATACTGAAACATAATTAACGTTACTGTAAATCTTGGTTTAAATATCTATGTGTTTACTTAAAAGCAATAAATATTGATTATAAATAGTCGTCGACGGTAACTCGGTAACTACTTAATATTGAGAAATTCCTAGTCGTTTAATTATTTATATTATATTGCACCTATTATGAAATTTATGAAGCATGATTAGCTTAAATAACGCTACTGTTTTTTTTCATGTACTATTCTCAAAAGATCATACTTCAATTTATGTTAACGGAATTTGAATATTGAAATAGTACATTACAATACAAGTGCGAAAAAAATAAAGTTTGTTTTGTAACGAGTGGCGACAAATAAACACGAAAAGAGTGTTTGAAACCGACACAAATTACAAATTTCCTTTTCGCGCGTGTATCGTTGGTACGACGTTTTTCAGTACAGATGACCCTCTTAAATTTCGTCCTGACAAGAAATGAACCACTACTCGCACTAGCTTGTAAAAAAAAGCACCATCTGTACTGAAAAGACTGAAAAGGTAGTATTCATGTTCTCCATCGAACGACCTACTCAAAATAAACAATACAGGGTGTTTTTTATATCATTAGCCATATTGCAATATGTGTTGGGTAAAGGCGTAAAAAAATATTTGGTAAAACAAAAATAATCCATTTTTCATTATCCTTTAGGTTATAGATTTTTTTTAAAATCCCATTATCTAACGAATGTTTGGTCACTATGATCACTTGCTTACTTTGCGTACTGCCCCATCATCTCATAACTGCCAAATCAGATTGGAAAGGGTGTTTGAGTTTGCAACTTTAATTAACCCGCATAAGGTAACTAATTCAATGCGTTATAACGTACGTAACAAGTTTCCTACGCGTGGTGGGGAATGGAGGTGGAGCTTAACTTGCAGGTAACCCACCCAAGGTCCCACGAGACAGCATTATCAGTCTATCGCATACAGTACTAATAATGAGGGTATTTTGAGTTGCGCGCCGATCTGAGGGTAGTTTGACTCGAGCGCGTTCACGCAAGCGCACTCCTTCTTTGTTTACAGAGTGCTGTACAAATGGCACATGGCATCTTGCGATCAGCCGAGCCAGCATAATTTGACCTCAAGAACGGAGTAACTTAAATGTTCCGTCATACAAACGCGTACTGGTTTACCTCAGATATCGATTCTAATGCACTCTCTAAGCAAATTGAATTGTTGATGACGACGAGCAGGTACAGGTAGGTATGCGCTTGGGCAGTTTTAATCAAATAACAATCGTGTGTGCATGTATTTAGGACATTTTATTCATTGTTTAGTGCCGATGGTGGGGTGAGTGACGTCGGCTGATCGGTGCTTGTGATGATCTCCTGATTGGCTAAGACTTGACTACTCAAACCTGCTACCGTTTTGTCTGCCATCGAATCGCACGGATTGAAACAAACTTGCCTAGTGACCACAAATTATGTTTTTGCCGGATAAAAAACGGGAAAAAAAAACAAAAAAAAAGTGACACTTTTTTTTTCAAAAATGTTGTGTACTGGTGATCGCGAATGACATATCCAAATTTGGCTAACGACATAACAAACACCCTGTATATATAATTTTTTTTGTTTTCCTTATTAAACTGTAGCACTTATACAGCACTGTAGCCTTCAGCCGGTTCGCTACCAGCACGTTTCTTACACCTTGTACCTACAAGAGCTCTTTAGTAGATAATTACATTTTTTTTTACACCCACTTACTGTTACGCGATCTCACGCATTCAACCGTACCTGCAATACCTATTGACATAATATTATCAAATTGACGTGAAATAATGACGTGAGAACCAATTTTTTATTCATTTTGTATAAAACTTGCTTAATTATCCATTGTGAAGCAAAACAATAGGTACGTAAGTATCAGGTCAATGTTGTAACTTTTTCGAGATATTTTAAAATCTGGAAAACTTTTTTCATGGCAGATTGTAAGCCTGAAGGCCGCTTGAGTGATAAGTAATTCCGTACCTACTTGATGGACGTTTACCAATTCCAGAGGATGGTAGGCTTGTAAAGAAAGAACACGGGTGGGTCGTCGAATTGTTGGACAACCGCTTGCTTAAAAATTACCGTCTCGCCTCCAAGCAGGTTTCCAAATCAACAGAATTCTCACGTGTTCGGTTCATCAATGAAGCACGGTTTGGTTGTTCAGCTGTTGCAGTGCTTTGGTCATATGGACAACCGCTTGCAGTGCTGGATAGGCCTACTAGCAGGTTGCCTAGAATGCCTAGTCTGAACAATACTCACGTAGTTATCTCGTGGAGGTGTTAGCACGGGCGGGTCGGTGCGCTATGGACAATCGGTTGAGATGCCTCCTTACAAGTTGCCTAGTCCATACAATACCCACGTGATGACTCGTCGAGGTGGGTTGCCTAGTCTGTCCAATCTCAGTTAGTGGGCTAGTCGAGGTATTAGCACAGGCGGGCTGTCCAGCTGTTCCAGCGCTATGGGCAACCGCTTGAGAAACCTCCTTACAGGTCGCCTAGTCCATACAATACCCACGTGATGACTCGTCGAGGTGGGTTGCCTAGTCTGTCCAATCTCAGTTAGTGGGCTAGTCGAGGTATTAGCACAGGCGGGCTGTCCAGCTGTTCCAGCGCTATGGGCAACCGCTTGAGAAACCTCCTTACAGGTCGCCTAGTCCATACAATACCCACGTGATGACTCGTCGAGGTGGGTTGCCTAGTCTGTCCAATCTCAGGTGGTGGGCTAGTCGAGATATTAGCACAGGCGGGCTGTCCAGCTGTTCCAGCGCTATGGGCAACCGCTTGAGATGCCTCCTTACAGGTTGCCTAGTCCATACAATACCCACGTGATGACTCGTCGAGGTGGGTTGCCTAGTCTGTCTAATCTCAGGTGGTGGGCTAGAAAGAAGTGTTAGTTCTGTCCAGTTGTTCCAGCGCTAGAGGCAACCGCTTGAGAAGCCTCCTTACAGGTTGCCTAGTCCATACAATACTCACCTGGTGAGCTCGTCAAGGAACAGCACGGGCGGGTTATCTAGCAGTTCCAGTACAATGCTTCCTCTGTCCACCTGCCAGGTTGCCGTCTCCCAGCAGGTTGCCGAGTCTAAACAATACTCACGTAGTGGGCTCGTCGAAAAATAGCACTGGCGGGTTGCCTAACAGTTCCACTACGATGGACAGGCACTTTCTGTCCAATGACAGGTGGCCGTCTCCTAGCAGGTTGTCGAGTCTACACAATACTCACGTAGTGGACTCGTCGAGGGATAACACTGATGGTAGTCCTGCAGTTCCAGTTGCCGTCTCCCAGCAGGTTGCCGAGTCTACACAATACTCACGTAGTGGGCTCGTCGAGGAACAGCACGGGCGGGTTATCTAGCAGTTCCAGTGCAATGGACAACCGCTTCCTCTGTCCACCCGACAGGTTGCTGCATCGCGTCTTCTCGGTGCCGGAGAGGCCTAAGTCTTCCAACACTTCACGTATCTGTTAAAAAAAAATCTAGTTAATTATTACGTTAGTCACGTCACGAGAGATTTTTTCTATGTAGGTATCTGATATTTGATTGAAATTTTAAGAAGAATGGCGAATTAGCTCAGCAGTCTCAAGGTTTTGCAGTTGGTCGACCAAGTGTGGGTAAATAGAAAACCCACGTAGGTAGCTAGAATTTTTTTATGTCTAAACAGGCCAGTCATTCTTCGCGGCGAACCACGAGTGAACAACCAGCCAGCAGTCAACGACAAATGTTTGCATCAGTCGAATGATACTTAATTTTTTATTAAAATAATATACACATTCAGGTACATACCTGAATGTGTATACGTATTATTCGGAGATTCGTATCAATTGGTAAAGACGACGTTCTGAATTATCTTTCAGGCATAAATTACATGTATGTAGGCACATTATGACATACATTATTTAGTAAATGTTTTTCTATAATGTATGTTTGTTTATACTCGTGGCAGTAAGAATACATTTGTCACCACTCCAACTCTTCCCGTGGGTGTCGTAAAAGTCGACTAAGGGATTGAAGTGACTGACAAGTGAGGCCTTTGTCTAACAGTGACTGATATAGGCTGATGATAATTATGTAGGTATAGGTAGGTATTAGGTACAGTTCCATCATTAATATCATTATACTTTCCCGACTTGTAACCCACTTTACCCAACCAGTGAATAACTGTACAAAAACGACCTTAATCTACTTACTCAGAAATGTTATGGTAACAACTAAGAAACAAATAGCTCTTAACGGGATTTCAACCTAGGACCTCCAGCTTCGTAGACAGCGTCACTGCCGACTAGTTGACGGAGGCCATTAAACCACGTGCTAAATATGTATTCATCACATACAAATACCGATATGCTAATGTATGCAGGTAGGTAGATACTTCAATGTTTACTCCACATTTTGTCGTCTGTAGGTAATTGAATGCTAATTGATTGTGTAGGTATAACAAAGCAAGATGGTATGGTCGGCTCCAAAAAGGAGGTTTTTAGGTTTCCGTAGTATACAAGGAACCCTTATAATATTATCCGTCTGTCTGTCTATCCAAAGCATTGCTGGTGTGTAAATATAGAAAAAAAAACCATTTCAACTACTCGTATGTATATACATTGCTGGATGCGGGTGGCACAGGACCGGTCATTGTGGCAATCTTTGGGGGAGGCCTATGTTCAGCAGTGGACGTCTTTCGGCTGATATGATGATGATATACAACAATACAATTGTGTATAGGTATTATAGGTATCGATTCTGAGCTTCAGCCCTCGGACAAATGTAAAATTACCTATACCTAATACCATATATCAAGGGTTGCTTAGTGAAACCCGATAAGTCGAGATAACTATTAATTGAAGTGACAACCTTCCGTAAGTGTCATATAGTTTGTATTTAAAAAACCGGTTTGCTCGACTTATCGGGCTTCACCAGGCAACCCTCGATATACCAAATAATATGTGATATACTTTATATCACATTTTATTTTACAACTAAAATAAGTGTAATCTTCGTTAGTCGACGACAAAATGTTTATCGTTATGATATTGTCATTAAATAAATTAGAAACTCGAATATTTATTGTAGGTACGCTACAAACGGAAAAAACATTTTGGTCGGATGTTCACATCCGCCGATTTCAAGGATGAATTTAGACGTATTTTTATTATTTTTTTCATTATTCGAATTTAATCTCTCATGATCTCATGACTGAAGGTGACTTTGCTCGAAGTAGTAAGTACTATTCACATTGAAGGTCGAGTCACCACAACACTCGGAAGTTGTGGTTGATTTTATTCAGTTTTCTACTCTGCTAGTAAACGAAGATTTATAGGTAGGCAAAGTAGTTGTAGTAGTATAAGTAGTAAGATCATAGAGCCACCACAATCTTTTCATGTACCTAGGAATACGTGAGATACAGATATTAGAGATGTAACTGCGGTCATTCAGTAGATACCCTCAAGCGATTGTATACAGATACTTGAAAGACGGCGAAGGAGGAGAGAGAGTATTGTTCGTTAGTTGTGCCGGGAAAAGTATGGATGAGCATACAGGTAGAAGAGCTGCGGCGGTCATTGGGAACCCTGAGATATTGATAGTGATGAGAAGCGTAAGAGTTGACTAATCCTCGGAGTGCATTTAGAAGAATGCCCGGGGAGTCATGGGACCGCGGTGGTATTGGTTGTTTATGGACACATAAAAACATTAGAAGAAAACGCTGCAATTTCAAGTTTATTTATTTATTTAACCTTTATTGCACAAAATAAAACTTGATGTACAAAAGGCGGACTTAATGCCATAAGGCATTCTCTACCAGTCAACCTTTAGGCAAAGCAGAGAGATTGTGGGCGGTGCAACTAAAATAATACAAACTTACTAAAAAGAAGCACTTATGCGTGAATTAACACATATATTCCATATATAAATACACTACTTATATTCACTCCATATAAACTCTATATACATACATACATACATAAGATACTATATACATAAATACATATATAGAAGAGGACGAAACAAACAATCAGAGACTCTAAACTTTTTTAATTCTGCTAGCAAAGTTACCATGGCCTGATACTCCTGGGATAACGAAAGTGATGAGAAAGTCAAAAGTTGTGACGACCATTAAATGCACCCGAAAAGGGATAGTTAGGGAAACCACTAGTAAACAAGGTACTTACTATGCATTATTATGCTCTCTATTTGCAATATCCCTAGCCAATTTGCCATTCTGCAATCGTATACAATTAGGGATAAGTCACGTGACCATTATAATTTATGGGATTGGTCACATGACTTTTCGTTCAAATCTGTCATTTTCACACATTTATTAATTATCGCTTTTCATATACGATTGCGGAATAACATCTTGGATGCCTGCAGGTGTATCTACTGTGTAGTGGCATTACTGAACGCGTAAATGGGTCCTAGTTAACACTAAAAGATAAAGTTTCTTCGAAGGGGCACTACGGGTTGGATCTATATCTCCACGCTCGTCTATCAAAAGACAGACATACGTCCCAGAAACTTAAAAAATAAAATAAATAAATGTAAGAGACTGGGGGAAGGCAGGACGAATAAATAAACCTCCTGCAGTAAGGGTATAAGTGGAATAGTTACCACAGTCTGCTTTAGTTTGTCATTGAGGTTGCCCAGCTTCATGTCGGCTGCGAACTTCATCAGCTCCTCAACCGTGAACAGCGGGCTGATGCGGTCATCCTGGAATGTCCAATAAACAAAGATCAATAAATAATCGCTTTTGCAAGCTCACTTATATCCGAGTACACCCTCTTTATTAAGAATCGGGAGACATCATGTCCCTTGTGCTAAATTTTAAATCTATGAAGGTGTCTTTCGTGGCAAAGAGTAAAAAAACTTAGGTCATCACGCGCATATGCCTACTCGTACTTAGGGATGGCTCGTATATAATGGAATGGTCCGGATTTGCTCCATTACATTCTATACTTTCGCCGTCAAGTCACATCATCAAGCGCATCGTCTCATAATCAGTTCTCCCATAACCGAACATTTACTAGATATGTATCGACCTCGCACACGCTGTCTCTGGCCCGTGTCGTGCCCGTCACGTGTCTCTGCTCCGTACCTGCAGGATGTACGCAGACTTGCTGCGGTAATGTTTGAGCGCCCGCAGTGACCGCTGGTGCGCTCCGAGCTCGCACACGCTGTCTCCGGCCCGTGTCGTGTCCGTCACGCGTCCGTGCTCCGTACCTGCAGGATGTACGCTGACTTGCTACGGTAGTGCTTGAGCGCCCGCAGTGACCGCTGGTGCGCCGAGCTCGCACACGCTGTCTCCGGCCCGTGTCGTGTCCGTCACGTGTCCGTGCTCCGTACCTGCAGGATGTACGCTGACTTGCTGCGGTAGTGCTTGAGCGCCCGCAGTGACCGCTGGTGCGCCGAGCTCGCACACGCTGTCTCCGGCCCGTGTCGTGTCCGTCACGCGTCCGTGCTCCGTACCTGCAGGATGTACGCTGACTTGCTGCGGTAGTGCTTGAGCGCCCGCAGTGACCGCTGGTGCGCCGAGCTCGCACACGCTGTCTCCGGCCCGTGTCGTGTCCGTCACGTGTCCGTGCTCCGTACCTGCAGGATGTACGCTGACTTGCTGCGGTAGTGCTTGAGCGCCCGCAGTGACCGCTGGTGCGCCGAGCTCGCACACGCTGTCTCCGGCCCGTGTCGTGTCCGTCACGCGTCCGTACTCCGTACCTGCAGGATATACGCTGACTTGCTGCGGTAGTGCTTGAGCGCCCGCAGTGACCGCTGGTGTGCGCCTAGCTCGCACACGCTGTCTCCGGCCCGTATCGTTCCCGTCACGCCTGTTGTGCTGAAATGATTATGCATTTATGTTGAAAGTCAGCATTCTTTACATTATTGAAGTCGTTTGGTATGACAGGTCAATCCTTGTAAATAATCCGTGGTAGGTAGGTTAAAAAAAGTTTTAGCTAACCACACCTCCAGGTGGCCATACCACAGGTAATATAATTCCTCAATATTTATCAATAAGTGTAGGTATTATTGAAATTCTTGTAATGTAACTAAATTATTATAAATTATAAGCCTCGAATGTGTTTTCTGTTTGTTTTCCATTTAATTAATTTTTACTTCGTTGCTAGGAATAAATATACTCCTACTCAATGCAAATATTTTAAGATATAGTGATGACAGACAAAGGGCAAACATTTCAATGCTTCTTTTAAAGAATATAATGTTCAAATCCATATAGTATTTCTTAATTTACTGTAGAAAACTAAAATTACACGAGGGAATTCTACACATAGTATACCTATACTTGTTTTTCAAATTTCTCTGGGCTCTGACATGGCACCTCTATTGGACGTAATTTACGGATATACGCTGGTCCAAAAATAGAAATACTTTGAAAGCGTTCATGTTCCTACTGTATGAACGGAACGGACGAACCGCCCTGTGATGTTATGACGCGACAGATTCTTCATATGATGGCAGCATGTTATCATATGAAGATTCAGGACCATCCAGAAGGATGATGGTATTATGGTGGTACACCACTTCCACACCATGAAATTTGTGCAGGGCACTGGATGTGTAGGTATGATAAATTGAAGCATAAAGCTGTAGTACTCTCAAATTGCAAGCCAGTGTCATAAAATATCATCATCATCATCATCATCAGCCTATGATAGTCCACTGCTGGACGTAGGCTTCTCCTATTAACTATGCGTATAGACGCATTAGGAGGTAAATGCCCATAATTGCCACGCTGGGCAAGCGGATTGGCGATCGCAGTAATATGTCCACTATGATGACGCTGCTGCCCATCATCATTTTTTTATCAAATAATGGTCAGTGATACTTCAATCCCTTAGTCGACTCTTACGACACCCGTAGGAGGAGTCGGGGTGGTGACAAATGTATTCTTACTGCCGTCACCACACGATCAATCATCTCATTATTTTAGAACTAGTCAGATGTTGAGGGTCTGATGAGGACTTACGAGAAGCCTGTGAGTGCGTTCATGAGAGAGGATTTGCCGGCGCCGGACGGACCCATGATGGCCGTGAGCTGGCCGGAGCGGAACAGTCCGGAGACATTCTTGAGGATCGTCTTCGTGCCTGGAATAAAACGAAAGTTTTATTTATAAATGCAAATAGTACAAAATGTAGCCCCAATTTACTTTATCTATCAAGTGATAATTTTAATACGCTTTTCCTATATGTATGCCATAGATATAATTAAAGAAGTAACATTTTTTTGTCTACCACTGATGTATTGTGAAGAACTGTATACCTACGTTATTATTAGCAAAGTAAATAAAATTAAACCCGAAACTTTGAGATGCTCATTATCCTATATTTTTAAAGAGCCTCAAAAATAAATTGGTTGATGATGTTACAGATGACCCTAGGGCAGGTTCCTTCTCATGCCAAAATATACTATCGCATGTCCCAGCAAATTTTAATATATTTGATATAATACGTAAGTTTATTAGCAAGTAATCGTACGTGTGTATATAAAAAAAGAGGCTATTAACTTGTCTCTGTCGTAAAACCTAATGACGATTGACGAAGTAGCCGAGATTAAATTAATTACCTTCATGATGCAATCTGACAACTCATTAGGTATAATTATGACTTATATCCTCTTCGTATAACTTATAAATATAAAAGGTTTACAGCTCGTAAATTACTTATATACATTATATATGTATGTAGGTGACTAGGTAAATAATTAACCTGAAGACTCTGCGGCTTTCTACTACAAAATAAAACAAAAAAAAGGGCAAAATAATGCGGAATAGGGTTTTAAGACAAAACTACTTCGTTTGAATGATACTTTTAATAAAAAGAGTGAATGTTTTATACAAATTACCTCAATAAAAAAATTATAACCAAGGGGATGGTGACAAGCGAGAATCGATTTATAGGGCAATAGACAACACCGTTTTCATAGCTGGAATTTAAAAAAAAATAAGACATTTTTTTCAATACAAAATATGTAACCATCAAACACTTTTAATGCTCCGTAATAGAATAATATAGATTTTTTCAATAAAGACTAAATAAAATAAACATTTATTGCTCCAAATTAGATATGAGTCTAGTAGCCTATTGTGCATGGGTGACTCTAACTAAAATGTAAAAATATAATTTTAAAAAAATCAGTAAGGCTGCTTACAAAATAGAATTTGGTCGGATAGGTAGGTACTCGTATTCTAGTAGCAAATCGAAATGTATCGTAAAATGCTCATAGACGTAACGTCCGGGACGTCAAAGTAAACAAATCTAAGCATTTAATTTCATAAATAATCCCTTACTTCACTTCACCGTTGGCCAACAACCCGGCTGGTTACTTTGCAATCTGGTTAACATTTAAGGACGTATTGGCAAACGTGTGTTTGCGAAATGTCTCGGCCCTTTCCGCTACGCTGAACTAATGCCTATAACTACGATGTTTCCTTAGAAAAATAACGGTGGTATTTTCAGAAATCTCCTGTAGGCCTAGGGTGGTTGTTTTGCCGTCTTTCGACGTGGATAAGACAACGTCAATGAAAAACAAAAGTGCGAAAATGGCACAATCAGAGAATTTTACGATACCAATGCGGAAAGTATGAAATTTGATTGTTGCGATAAATTAAGTACCGCCCCGCGTTGCGTATTAAATTACCTTATTATGTACCTACCTACAGTGTATCGTTTAACGTTTTATAGTGAATGACTTTACGGCCTTTGTAGCGTACCTAGTAAATAGTGACTCCGTCGTCTACGTATATACAGGTCCCTGGTTCATTCGGTGAGAACATTTATTTGTGTTTATTTATATCACAAATGTTCGTCCAGCATGGGCTACCATGGCTATTGTCTGTTAATTTATGTTTTATTTTACATTTCTACCGAATGGAAATGTCAAAATGCAAGGTATTTTTGGTGGATTTTTATAAATACCTAAAGGCCAAGTAAGTACATATTTACAATTATTAGACATTATTGCGAACCGCGCCTTCTTGGCAACTTCCACCGCATGTTTACGATTCCATCAAAACTTGCGACATGGCAGCGATGTACAGTCGCCTGCAATAATACCTACACAACGAAGACCGCATAAATATCTAATAAAATCTTACAGCGGCGAGATAATAAAACATGAGCAATTGTGCATAATACACATATTTTTGCGGATACTACAACAGATAGTACGGAAGAACATGATCGTTTTTTCCCAAAAAATACTGAGTACGTATTTGACAACATTATTGTAGACCAACAATCTTATCAAGTAGAAAATTAAAAAATGTGGGCCCGAAGGGAATTTGAATTACCCGAGGATTTATACTGACAAGTCGTTTAGCCAGACTTTAAAATAGGGTGATTAGTACTATTAGTAGATAAGCTGTGAAGGTTTAATCATTATAAACTCATTACACAATACAGGCGCAGCCTTTTGAAAAATAAAGTTTGACATTGAGCTTTTATAATGAGCTGGATTTCGTTGTGACAATTTTTTATGCAGGAGTAGAGAAAACTTAAAATTTCTATGATTTTTAGTTTTCAGTTGGTAGTTACCTAGTTTAGGCTCATTAGACACGTATTCATGAAAATATACTAGATAAAATGATAAAAAAATAGATAGAACTTGTATCAAAAAAACTTTTTCCTTATTTCCTGTAGAAGTTGGTAGGTAGGTACTTCGTCTGACTTTTCTTTATAAAGAAACATCGTAATTAATAAATTTTCATCCGTTAACAAGAAGCTGTTAGCTGCACATTCTCAGAAGTATTTTATACAGGTTTTATAGTTAATGGTTATAATAACTGCATTCATTAGTTTTTCCCCGGTTATATTTTTCCGTGTCCAACAACAATTAAGTAAATAAGTGAGGTCGCTAGCGCTCAATGAAGACGCACTATTACGACAGAGACTTTAACCTAAATTTTTTGTCCCCTTACCTATCAAAATAATGAATGCATCCGTTTTCAAAGGGTATGCAACGCGTAAAACCTCCGGAGTTGCAGGTCTCATCTATAGGCTACGGCAGCAGCTTACAATCAGGCGGCTCGTATACTCTTTGCCACCCTTGCCATACGGTATTCTTCATTTTTACACATATTTAATGACAAACGACCTAGGCCCACGGCATACTCATATTATTATTGGGTCCTTTACCTGTGAAATTGGCGTTTTTGGTCCTAGGCTTTAGTTGTAGCCTAATTTTATTACCTGAAGAGTAACTTACATATAATTTTTGTTTTCAACAGTGCACTATGTGATAGTACATTGTGTATTTAGGGCGGTAAGTAAGAATTTGCGAACGAGTGTGAAAGTAAAGCCCAAGCCGAAGGCTTTACTTCACACGAGTTCATAATTCTTGTACCGCCCGTGGGACACACAATGTTTTTCATCACATCTGTGATGCAAAAAAGTAAATAAAACAATATATTTTCACAAAACTACTCTAAAATGGTCTAAATCAGGGATGACTTAATTTCTTGATTTTCATAAAAGAAATCTCGGCGCGGAGCGCGGCGTGCGCCGGACCGCGCTGCGCTAGTGCGACGTAATGTTGTATGAAAATCCTTAACGGCCTACTAGGACGTAATGACGCACCTACGGCCTGCATCACCGCAGCGTATTGGCGCACTTACCGAACAGGTGTGATGAAAAAAAGATTTTTTCACACCACCTATTCGAATACGGGTCTTTTCTTCTCTACTGGTAGGGAAGGGATGGGAGCGGGCAAAGTGGCACTTTTCTGTTCAAGGCTAAAAAATTACAATGAAAATAAACAGTACGTTCATAATTGATAAAAAATTCTTCAGAATCGATTATTTGCATAAATATGTGATATATCTTTTATTTTTCTCATAGGTGGTGTGAAAAGCAGTATGTGTCACACAGTATCAAAATTATTTCGTCTTGGGCGTTAACGCTGGAATCCTCCATTACATCATCATCATCATCAGCCAATTGACGTCCACTGCTGGACATAGGCCTCCCCCAGAGAGTTCCACAAAGATCGGTCGTGAGCCGTCCGCATCCATTCGACACCCGCAACCTTTACCAGGTCGTCGGTCCATCTTGTGGGGGGCCTTCCCACGCTGCCCCATTACGTTCAGGATTAAATATACGCCCACGCCGGAAATATTGCCATATGCTGCCGGTTCATATGTATGTTTGGAACAGGTGTACATTTATGATAGTACCTTGTTTTATGAAATAGAGATATACAAAACACCAATTTCATAGGTAAGGACCTAATATTAAGGGTGCGGCTCCACTGACGCGGAGCGTAGCGGTGCTGTGCAAAATTGACCAATTACATTCTTCAAATTCGAGATCGAAACACTGTGATGCGGTCTCATTGGCCGAGCTCCCACAGCTCCGCTCCATTCCGCGTCTATGGAGCCGCACCCTTATACTCAATTAAGGCTTGTGAGGATTGGTTGTGATGTTATCTGGTCAAAGGGACCGTGTGGTCCCTACGTCCGTGTGGTGGACAGTGTTGTCGATGGCGCTTTTATCGCGATATGTAGGTACCTACATAAGTTGACAAATTCAAATCTTAAATAATATACAGGGTGACATCTGGGTCGTGGAGCAAACGTGAAGAGAGTCGTAGGAACTCTCACGCTGAGCAACTTTAACTATATTATGGAGATAACCCAGAAATAGCGAGAAAAAAATATTATTAAGCCTCAATTAACATTTTTTTTATTAGCCTATTATGTCCCACTGCTGGGCAAAGGCCTCCCCCCTCTTCTTCCATTCTTCACGGTCCTGTGCAACCTCTGGCCAATCTCTTAAAAAGGAGTCTAAGTTATCCCGCCATCGCCGACGGGTTCTGCCTGGTCTCCGATTAGAGTTGTGGGGCACCCACTCTGTGGTTATTTTGGATAATGGAAATTAACTAATAATCAGGATAATATTTTTCGCGATTTGCGTGACAAATAATAGAGATGCTCTCACCGAGATTCGAACCCAGGACCTCCAGCTTCGCAGACAGGCTCACTACGAAGGCCGTCAAACCTCTTGAATTAAAAAGTGAACGACATTGAACACTTCGACCATGTATCTCACAAACAAGTAGACGGCTGACCCCGATGAGACGAGTAGTCTTATAAAAGTTAACTGTCTCCAGTAAAAAAGGGCATAACTCGAGTTATCTAATTTTTTTATTACATATTCGGAATCAGGGTATCGACTCATATATTATCATATCAAAAGGGCATAACTCTGGCCGTATCCTAAGTATGTAGGTTATCTTAAAGCGGGTAAGGGCATAAGTTTTGTTGATAATGGTTTTATTTTAGTTACTGTTTTTTTTATCTTATTGGCATAAGTTCTGTAATAACGATTTATATATTTTATATAAGGGTACACTTAAGATTTCCGGGTACATTTCCATATTATTATAAATAAAAAAGACATTCACAAAGTAAACATACACTAAACAGTGCCTACGAGATTGTGTAGAGTAAGTAATTTTGCTTTATTTAGACCGGGTACGGCGCGTGACTGCCTACTTAACTGCCCTTAATATGTTCATATTTAGCGGGCCAGCGATTGCACAGGCTGATAAAAACAAGTACCTTCATTCTAACAAAGACTAGTAAAAGACCTGGCGACTACCTCGCACAACGTATCGGCATTGCGATACAGCGAAAAAATGCTGCCTGTATCCTCGGTACAATGCCAAGGGCTATTTTCAATTAGGATACTTACTTAGATTTAGTAGGGATTGAAAAATGAAAACAACAAACACTTCAGTATGTCTACTCGATCGTAAATTCGAATCTCGTCTCAATATTAGATATCAACCTCAAAACTTCAAATTAAAGTGCGATTATATTTTACTAGCTTTTGCCCGCGGCTTCGCACGCGTAGATTTTGGACTTCTATGAAAAAAAAAATGTAAAAACCTAACCTGAACCTCCTTTGATAGTCGTTCGTTTCTATGTGGGGTCGCAGTTCTAACCTAACCCAAAACCTACTTTGATAGCCGTTCGTTTCTGTGTGAGATCGCAGTTCTTACCTTTCCTAAACCGAAGTAGAATCTTACCTTATTACATTCTGTCTGAAGTCTGTTTCATTGAACAGCATATTAGTATGACATAATTAAATACTTAATTGCAAATAAACTACACGAAATAAAATTAGCAACGCAGGCATCGTCATTTCCTGGGTGAATATCTAAGCGTTTCAACCGCCTAATTTTGGTAGCATCATTTTTGTCGAAGTTTCTATTCGTTACGATGTGCTACTTTGTCATTTTAAGGAGGCACGATATCTTATACAAATGGCGAAGTATAACATTGAGACGTTTAGAAATTTCGGCAAAAATGATGCCACCAAAATTAGGCGGTTGAAATTCTCAGATATTCACTCTCCTACAAAACAATAATGTAATCCGCCACAGGCTTCGTCCTTTTCTCTTATGGTAGAATAGTCAAGCCAAAACATTTAACCGGTGATGAGTCCAGTCAATCAGGACTCCCACCACAGTGACTCGATAAACCAGAGAAACGATATCCATGATGTTTTTTTTACTATTTAACCATTTCACCCCTTTCAGAGGTTGAAGTCTCAAAAACCTAAAACACATCTTTATCTTTTTATGTTTAGGAATACTCCTGTAAAGTTTTAAATAATCAAGTTTTCCCATACAACCTCTGGACTCCATCATTGCACTCCATAGGGTGTGGATTTTGATTTAATTTTTTTTAAACCACCCCTACTCCCTTAAAGGAACCTACGTGCTAAATTTGGAATCTCTAGAACCAGAAGTAAATGTAAATAATTAACCTTTGTTTGTTTTTCGAAAATTTTAAATAAAGATTAATTATTTATGTTCTCATTTAATTTACAGAATACTCCTGTGAAATTTCGGATAAAATAGTCCAACTAATCTTGTTTCACCATACAAACTTTGGAGCCCCATTTCAACTCTATAGGAGGTGAATTTTGAAAAATCCTGGAATTACTTTTCTTAGATTTTTATTCTAAATTAGTTTACGCAATATGCAATTTCTTAATCTAAAACTAAACTTTTTTTCATACAAACGTTCAACCCCATTTTTACCCCCTTAGGAGTATTTTTTTTATACAAGTACTCGAGGTAAAATACTCGTACTAAATAACATGGTAGAGGTATGTAGATAAGTACCTACTTCTTCATTGGCAACAACACTTCTATGACGTTTTGAATTAAATAGCCCAACGAATCTGGTTCCTCCTTACAAACTTTAACCTTCCATTTAACCCACATCCATAAACATCAATTTTGGGAATGAATTTTCAAAAAACCTGAAACACGTGTTTACTTATTTATTGTTGAAAACATTCATGTGAAGTTTCGAATAAAATAGCCCAACTAATCTTATTTCCCCATACAAACTTTAACCCCCATAGGGAATGAATTTTCAAAAAACCTGAAACACGTGTTTACTTAAATATTTATTGTTAAAAACATTTGTGTGAAGTTTCGAATAAAATAGCCCAGCTAATCTTATTTCCCCATACAAACTTTAACCCTCCATTTAACTCCCATAGGGAATGAATTTTCAAAAAACCTGAAACACATGTTTACTTATTTATTATTAAAAACATTCCTGTGAAGTTTCGAATAAAAAAGCCCAACTAATCTTATTTCCCCATACAAACTATAACCCTCCATTTAACCCCCATAGGGAATGAATTTTCAAAAAACCTGAAACACGTGGTTACTTATTTATTATTAAAAACATTCCTGAGAAGTTTCGAATAAAATAGCCCAACTAATCTTATTTCCCCATACAAACTTTAACCCTCCATTTAACCCCCATAGGGAATGAATTTTCAAAAAACCTGAAACACGTGTTTACTTATTTATTGTTAAAAACATTCATGTGAAGTTTCGATTAAAATAGCCCAACTAATCTTATTTCTCCATACAAACTTTAACCCTCCATTTAACCCCCATAGGGAATGAATTTTCAAAAAACCTGAAACACGTGGTTACTTATTTATTATTAAAAACATTCCTGAGAAGTTTCGAATAAAATAGCCCAACTAATCTTGTTTCTCCATACAAACTTTAACCCCCCATTTAACCCCTTTAAGAGAGGAATTTTCAAAAATCCGTTCTTAGTGCGCCTTTAGACATTATGAAGAATCTAAATGCCAAGTTTGAACTCTCTAGGACCAGCGGTTTGGGCTGTGCGTTGATTTAAGTCAGTCAGTCAGTCAGTCAGGACATTGCCGTTTATATATATAGATTTTGCGCTGACTGGAGCGAAAATACTCTGAGTAAGATTCTGAGTGTGATAAAAGATACGGCAGGTCTTGGCCCAGGGAAACGTGAAACAAGCTAATGAAAACAAATTGGATTAGTCACTCCGGAAGTCGAAATCGATTTGATGTGAAAGTATCTCATATTTAAATACAGGCGATATTATTTATAGGTATATACTATGTTCATTGTACAATTACCCGCGACGTCACGAGGATTCTAATGATACCTTACACTATTAAAAACGGTTAAGTGGTCGCGAAGATCTGCGCGTTTAAAGAAAATATGAAACATACATAGGGGCTGAACACATATACTCTCCTTTTGGCAGTCGTGTAATAAAATATACTCTAAAGCTATAGGAAATAATTAATATGAAGTATTATATTAATTATTTCCTATAGATTATATTATTAAAAATAAATTAGCTATTATTTAAAACAAAGCCTAGATGGGTCCTGTATTTCTTGGTTAGTACCTGTTTTTATTAAGTTAGAACGGTTTACTTATCGACAACAGTTATGTCGATATTTAATTTTGCCAATCTCTCGTTCCTGCTAGAAAAATATCGAGGTATAATTATGAGAAATTTGAAATCTCCGGACCACTAAAATATGGGTACCTAATCTCCTTAACATGTTCAATGCGGTAGGGGGTCTTTCGACCCCTTACAAAGTATGGTTAATTACGAGTTAAGCTAATTGCCGCGGCGAAGGTGTTAAGGATACTTTTTTAGTGGTTTTTTAGGAACGACTCGACGGTATTGTAGAAGCTGCCTTCGAATCCGTATCTCCATAGTTTTTTGAGTAGAAGTGTGTGGTCGATCATCTCATCTCAAAGGCGCGGGATAAGGCGAAGAAGATGGCCACCACCTGTCCCCCGCCGTCGAGTGCGCCAGTACTCGCGAGATGACGTCACGAGTTGCGTCCTACGTAGATTGGTCCGATTGGTATGCGTACTATTGGCGGTTTAGATATAATGTGATTCATTATATTTCGTCGCTTCATTTTTCAGATATAATTATAACCACGTAGTACTTTAAGTATGCAGGTAGCTTTCGCACAATATAAAAAGTATTTTTTGACTAATAAAACTAAAACCAACTTCCGGCGGTTTCTATGCCTACCTTCCGGTCGCTTACCGAGTGCAGTCGACGGTCTTTGTTCCTCATTCTTTATTTGTGCGAGGTAGCGCGCACACGTCAACCAACATGCCGAAGCGCAGCGCTCAAGAGCGCATCGAATTTCATAAAGAAAAAATTAGAAGATTAGAAAACACGACTCGACGGCCGCGAGTTATTTATTCGTCATCATCAGATTCTTCGGAAGACGAAGATAACAATGGTGAGTAAAATTTTATTGTCAACGGTTATTCTGAAGTTTAAATCTTTAACGGGCGTGTTTCGTTAGTTTACTGTGCAATCAAGTCAGGCTATGCATCTAATGCATACGTACGTTACGTACGTTATCCTAGAGGCGGATCGTGAATCCGCCCGAGGGAAAGAACATTCGAGTTACCCACAAGCCTGGAGGTGAATCGTGAATTCACACGAAGGTAGGGCTTCGAATTCCGCTACCGGGAGGTGACTCGCGAAGTCTCACGAAGGAAAAAAGCGGCAAAGCCTACTTAATGCACATAACGAAACAATAATAATAAAATTGGGGTCATCAAACTACGGGCTGCGGGCCGTACACGGCCCGCCACCCCCACTAATCCGACCCGTGCCAAGTCCGAAATCGGACCCACGGAGAAGAATCGGGAGGCCCTAAGTATATCCGTTACACCCCTAGCCTAGAGGTTAATCGTGAATTAACACAACGGCAATTTCATAATTTTTACGTACTACCCACAAAAATATTATAAATTATGTCGTAAGTAAAATCTATCTCTAAAAATGGGATTACGGCTAGTGGGTTTACTGGAAGTGGCGTGACGTTCATAGAACCAGATTTTCAAAAAATATTATTTTAATGAGGTCCGTATTTTACATACTACGGAATCGTACGTAACAAATGAATGTTACGTAACTATTACGCATCGTCGTAGTTAAACAGTTTATACTGACTTGCGTTTTTATATGTTTACAGTAACGCAAAACGATACGGCACAAGACCAGGTTGTCTCCCAACCATCAACCGGCGAACCACAGATCGTGGCAGTGCAAGACACATCGCCTCAGTTGGAGCCCGATATCTTGGAGGCGTTAGGCAGTAAAACTGAAGATGGACCCGAATATGGAGACAAGATCCACGAAGACTTAGTCAAGCTATGGCTGCCTATATTGAAGAAAGGCATACAAAAGGAAGAAAAAGAGAAAATACTCAAAGTATACTTAGTCCCCCAAAATTGTACGTTACTACAGGCGCCGAAATTGAATCCAGAGATCTCGGCCGCCATCGGAGAATCGTCTCGTAATAGGGATAAGAAAATAAGTAACATACAACAACAGTTGGGACAGGGCATCACGGCTGTCTGTAAGGCGATCGACATACAGCTCGGCCCAAATACAGACAAACTGAAAATAATTAAAACCCTCAGTGACGCCTGTCGGATCCTAAGCGACGTTCATCACGCACAGACTCAGGCGAGGATAAACCTCATAACGCCGGCGCTAGACAAACAGTTCCTTGCAATGACGCAAGAGACAAATCGAGATGAAACGTTGTTCGGAAACACGTTATCTGAAAAAATTAAAGCGTCCAAAACGATCGAGAAACAAGGACTTCAAATTAAAAAAGTCGGCCCAACTCCATCCACTTCGACTGCCCGTCCGCCTCAACATCGGGGAAACTCGACGTGGCCTCCCCGCTCCCCGCTCATCAAGATGACGCGGGGAGGCCCGAGGAAGAAGTCATCGTGGCGCCGCAAGCCCAGCACGACCCCTGCTGCCCAGGCGACGCCGGCCAGCAAGCCGTACCGGCGTGCCCAGCCAGCGCGGCAATAACTCAGGTACAGCATGCTGGTAGAATTCG
The DNA here is from genome assembly GCA_025490895.1 of Thaumatotibia leucotreta. NCBI lineage: Eukaryota > Metazoa > Arthropoda > Insecta > Lepidoptera > Tortricidae > Thaumatotibia > Thaumatotibia leucotreta. Next base: position 9,590 of record JALPQI010003687.1, on the reverse strand, counting down.
TTTTTTCTACGATTGCTGGCGACAGGTTACAAATAACACTTCTGTTTTGAATTGGATCCGAGAGGGATACGTCATTCCATTCGATACTGAAGTCGTCCAGCACGCGGTACCTAACAACCTTTGGCCTATTGGAGACAGGCTTGAAATTGCTGTAGCCATTCAAAACTTGTTGAACTTAGGAGCGGTATCCGAATGTCTTCCATTGCCAGATCAATTTTTGTCAAAAATATTTCTGGCCGATAAACCGAACGGAGGCAAAAGATTCATTTTGAATCTAAAGTCGTTGAATAAGTTTATCACCACTAATCATTTCAAAATGGAAGACTACAGAACTGCTTCTAGGCTCATACCAAAAGACGGATTTCTAGCTACGATAGATTTAAAGGAAGCGTACCTTTTAGTACCTATTCATAAATCACAAAGAAAATATTTACGCTTTCAATTCGTGGACAACGAAGCACGTCCATTAACGTATGAATTTACAGCCTTACCTTATGGTATTTCGGTGGCACCGCGAGTCTTCAGTAAAGTCATGAGAGAAGTCATAACTTTCCTCAGGTCACGTGGCTTCAAATCCGTCATATATTTGGATGACATCTTATGTATAGGCAAAGATTATACTGAATGCGTCAACAATGTCAGTGAAACTCTGAGAGTATTAAACTGCCTTGGATTTGTAATAAATTACGACAAAAGCTGTTTACAACCAAGTAAAACTTGTAAATTTCTCGGCTTCGTATACAATACCACGGAGTTGTCATTGTCATTACCTATAGACAAACAAAACAGAATTGCACAATTGGTAAATAAATTTTTGTCCCTGCCCCGCTGTACAATTCGAGAGTATGCACAGCTAATTGGCGTTCTAGTAGCTGCATGCCCAGCCTTGCGCTATGGGTGGTTATACACAAAAACCCTGGAACGCGAAAAATATTTATTTCTGCAAAACACAAATAACTATGAGACGAAAGTTAACCCTCCAACATCAATCATCAGCGATCTGACGTGGTGGGCCAACAATATAATACATTCTAAGTGCCCTATGAGAACAATAAAATACGACAAAGTCATTTTTAGCGACGCATCCCTTTCGGGATGGGGAGCTGTCTGTGGAGAGGATCGCGTTAATGGTTATTGGAGAGAAAGTGAGCGAAACAACCACATTAACTATCTCGAATTGCTGGCAGTTTTCTTGGGCTTGAAAAGCTTGGCAAAAAATTGTACCAACTGTTCAATACTGTTAAGAGTGGATAATACCACTGCGTTGAGTTACATCAACAGAATGGGCGGAATACAATATCCGCATCTGAATGATCTTACTAGATTAATCTGGCAGTGGTGCGAGACACGAAATATCTGGTTATTTGCCTCGTATATTAATACGAGAGACAACATTGAAGCTGATGAGGAATCGCGAAGAATTAACCCAGATATAGAATGGGAACTCTCGCAAACAGTTTATCAAACGATAGTAAATACACTCGGACAACCGGAGATAGATTTGTTCGCGTCTCGCACCAACGCCAAGTGCCAAAATTACATGTCGTGGAAGCGAGATCCTGATGCTCAATCAATTGACGCATTCACAGTGAATTGGAAACAACATTATTTTTACGCATTTCCTCCATTCTCGGTAATGTTGAAATGTATAGAAAAAATAATTGAAGACGAAGCAACAGGTATTGTGGTATTTCCATACTGGCCATCACAATCCTGGTTTCCGCTTTTGAAAAGCGTATTAGACTCTGAAATACTTTATTTCGGCCCTCATAAAAACCTATTGCATTCGCCTTTCAGGAGCCACCACCGCTGTACAGGCAGCTTACCCTGGGTGTCGCCAGGCTCTGCGGGAAGCCTACACACGACAGGGCTACACTGCAACCGCAATAAGTTTAATGTTAGCTTCGCTCGCTGATAGCACGGTAAAAACAATATAACTGCTCGCTTAAACTTTAGTGGGACTTTTGTTTGATTAACAAAATAGATTTCTTTGATAGTTCCAATAAATCTGTAATATCATTTTTGTCTGAGCAGTTTTGTAATGGATCGTCTTATGGAACTATTAATAGCCATCGATCGGCCTTATCTCTGCTGCTAGGGTCAAACAAAACGGAACTGACGCAGCAGTAAAACGATTACTGAAAGGCGTCTATAAGAGCAAGCCTCCATCGCCAAAATACGACAGAACATGGGATCCAAAAATCGTTTTAGATTATGTTTCAAACTGGGCACCTCATGCCGATGTTTCTCATGAAAATTTAACGAAAAAATTAGTTATATTATTGGCCCTATGCACAGCACATCGGGTTCAAACGCTGTCATTAATTAAAATAAACAATATTTATTTTACACCAAACGGAGCCCAGATTTTCATCACGGACATCATAAAAACCTCTGGCCCTAACAGAGAGCAACCTGTATTGATGCTCCCATATTTTCATGAAAATCCGAAAATATGTCCAGCTACAGCATTGAAAGATTATTTAGATTTAACAAATAATATGAGAGATAACACTATCAGAAGCCTACTAATTACTTATAAGCGTCCTTACAAAGCGGCATCAGCACAGACGATTAGTAATTGGATCAAAAAAAGTTTTATCAGCGAGCGGAGTCGATGTGACGGTATATGGGGCACATAGTGCTAGGCACGCCTCCACGTCAGCGGCTAAAGCAGCCGGCGTCAGCATCGATGTCATTCGGAAGACAGCGGGCTGGTCTAGCTCCTCGCAGACGTTCGCTAGGTTCTACAACAGACCGGTTGTAGATCAATTTGAATTTGCACGATCCATTTGTGTAGCAAATAAGGCAACAGCAAGTTCATTATTGTGACTGGTCACCATTCCATATGTTAATATTGTTACATTATAAATAAGGTTATAAATAACGAGAATACTCTTGTATGTTAAATAAAACAAGTTTCATAATTTGTCAACTGTCTATTTACATCACCAAAACTTACCCTCATATCTCTAAACATCTACGTGGTTATAATTATATCTGAAAAATGAAGCGACGAAATATAATTGATGATCAAACGAACTTCTTGAAGTGAAGTTCGATCGATATTATATGAGTCGCTTCATTTGAAGATATATGAGTTCCCTCCCACCCAAAAAACCCAATAGTAAGTTTTGGGAATTATTATACTCTGAAGAGAATGAGGAACAAAGACCGTCGACTGCACTCGGTAAGCGACCGGAAGGTAGGCATAGAAACCGCCGGAAGTTGGTTTTAGTTTTATTAGTCAAAAAATACTTTTTATATTGTGCGAAAGCTACCTGCATACTTAAAGTACTACGTGGTTATAATTATATCTTCAAATGAAGCGACTCATATAATATCGATCGAACTTCACTTCAAGAAGTTCGTTTGATCATCAATTATTTTTCTACTTATTACATATTAAACAGGTTAGATACAATCGGTATCAAAGAAATCGGTCGATAATCTCACATAAATTATTTAATTTAAAACTCGTATTAAGTAAAGGGTGTACTGATAAAAAACTGGCAAATTCAAATGAAAACATTGGGTCAATGTAGTTGAAAAGCTATATTTCCTCTTTTTCTGATTTCCACTGCACGATTTCGTGTTTTGCAGAAGTGACTAATATTTCTGGTGAATCCCTACACTTTTTTAAATATACCTCTGCCTTGGGCGCAGTAATACTCTGTGAACGGAATTATGTTACATATTACGTGAATTTTCTATGGGTCTTTAATCAATTATTTAATCCTATACGAATCCTAGTCTCTTTGGCTCTTTGCCAAAACCTAGTAAGGATATTATGCATACGTCAATGATATCTTAAGGAACACGGCCATAAAAATTGTCAGATAGATTGACGACAGTCCCATACTGTAGAAAACTGCATACAAAAAAGAAATAAATGTTTGGAAAGGATAGTTTGGAAGAGGTTTCGAAGAAGCTGTACTGCGAGTACCTACCGGAAATGTAGTAGTGACACAAAAGTACTACAGTCAGGTAAGTTGAGACCTTCTGGTTAATTTCCAAAGCTTGAAATTGTAGCTACCTAACTCTATCGATCCCATTTTATTATTTAAAATTAACAGTTTTTACCGTACACCCCTTATTTGTCAAGGTGTTCTAACGCTGTACGATACCATGGTATCTCATTGTTAATTTGTTTTTACATCAATACAGTAGTGGTTTACGAGTTCAGCCGCGGAACGGCACGGCATCGCAGTTCTCCCACGACTTGCGCACGAGTATGTCGAGTGCACTGCCCTTGTTACCTAATTTGTTTACGCTACAGGATTTATGCGTCTAAAGACTTTAAGGCAATATGGCTATGTCTATGAAATGAAATGATTACTTGTATAATTTCGTCCCAATATCATTTTGACTGAAATATTTTTTTTATATTTCAGTCAAAATGTTATTAACTATTGTTATTAAGTGTGTATCTTAATTACTTATGTTAGACGGAATATAAAGATATTTGGATATAAAAATGACGCATATTGTCTTCCTTCCGTCCAATCTGTGAGTGTAGACATTTTTACCCAATCATTATTAATATTAATTTGTATATTTCGACTTTATTGTATTTAAACGTCTTGAAGGATTTTTTTATACTCAGGCGTATTTATTTTTTAACTGGTTATTTTTATACGTCGTCATATTTAGTTATAGTTAATTGACGTATTAATTTAATCCGCCGTATGGGTCTCAGACGATATCACACTCCATGCAGGTGAGGCTGAGGCAGAGCAAAAAACAGATGGCAAATATAGATGCACTAGCTTTTGCCCGCGGCTTCGCACGCGTAGATTTTGGACTTCTATGAAAAAAAAAATGTAAAAACCTAACCTGAACCTCCTTTGATAGTCGTTCGTTTCTATGTGGGGTCGCAGTTCTAACCTAACCCAAAACCTACTTTGATAGCCGTTCGTTTCTGTGTGAGATCGCAGTTCTTACCTTTCCTAAACCGAAGTAGAATCTTACCTTATTACATTCTGTCTGAAGTCTGTTTCATTGAACAGCATATTAGTATGACATAATTAAATACTTAATTGCAAATAAACTACACGAAATAAAATTAGCAACGCAGGCATCGTCATTTCCTGGGTGAATATCTAAGCGTTTCAACCGCCTAATTTTGGTAGCATCATTTTTGTCGAAGTTTCTATTCGTTACGATGTGCTACTTTGTCATTTTAAGGAGGCACGATATCTTATACAAATGGCGAAGTATAACATTGAGACGTTTAGAAATTTCGGCAAAAATGATGCCACCAAAATTAGGCGGTTGAAATTCTCAGATATTCACTCTCCTACAAAACAATAATGTAATCCGCCACAGGCTTCGTCCTTTTCTCTTATGGTAGAATAGTCAAGCCAAAACATTTAACCGGTGATGAGTCCAGTCAATCAGGACTCCCACCACAGTGACTCGATAAACCAGAGAAACGATATCCATGATGTTTTTTTTACTATTTAACCATTTCACCCCTTTCAGAGGTTGAAGTCTCAAAAACCTAAAACACATCTTTATCTTTTTATGTTTAGGAATACTCCTGTAAAGTTTTAAATAATCAAGTTTTCCCATACAACCTCTGGACTCCATCATTGCACTCCATAGGGTGTGGATTTTGATTTAATTTTTTTTAAACCACCCCTACTCCCTTAAAGGAACCTACGTGCTAAATTTGGAATCTCTAGAACCAGAAGTAAATGTAAATAATTAACCTTTGTTTGTTTTTCGAAAATTTTAAATAAAGATTAATTATTTATGTTCTCATTTAATTTACAGAATACTCCTGTGAAATTTCGGATAAAATAGTCCAACTAATCTTGTTTCACCATACAAACTTTGGAGCCCCATTTCAACTCTATAGGAGGTGAATTTTGAAAAATCCTGGAATTACTTTTCTTAGATTTTTATTCTAAATTAGTTTACGCAATATGCAATTTCTTAATCTAAAACTAAACTTTTTTTCATACAAACGTTCAACCCCATTTTTACCCCCTTAGGAGTATTTTTTTTATACAAGTACTCGAGGTAAAATACTCGTACTAAATAACATGGTAGAGGTATGTAGATAAGTACCTACTTCTTCATTGGCAACAACACTTCTATGACGTTTTGAATTAAATAGCCCAACGAATCTGGTTCCTCCTTACAAACTTTAACCTTCCATTTAACCCACATCCATAAACATCAATTTTGGGAATGAATTTTCAAAAAACCTGAAACACGTGTTTACTTATTTATTGTTGAAAACATTCATGTGAAGTTTCGAATAAAATAGCCCAACTAATCTTATTTCCCCATACAAACTTTAACCCCCATAGGGAATGAATTTTCAAAAAACCTGAAACACGTGTTTACTTAAATATTTATTGTTAAAAACATTTGTGTGAAGTTTCGAATAAAATAGCCCAGCTAATCTTATTTCCCCATACAAACTTTAACCCTCCATTTAACTCCCATAGGGAATGAATTTTCAAAAAACCTGAAACACATGTTTACTTATTTATTATTAAAAACATTCCTGTGAAGTTTCGAATAAAAAAGCCCAACTAATCTTATTTCCCCATACAAACTATAACCCTCCATTTAACCCCCATAGGGAATGAATTTTCAAAAAACCTGTAACACGTGGTTACTTATTTATTATTAAAAACATTCCTGAGAAGTTTCGAATAAAATAGCCCAACTAATCTTATTTCCCCATACAAACTTTAACCCTCCATTTAACCCCCATAGGGAATGAATTTTCAAAAAACCTGAAACACGTGTTTACTTATTTATTGTTAAAAACATTCATGTGAAGTTTCGATTAAAATAGCCCAACTAATCTTATTTCTCCATACAAACTTTAACCCTCCATTTAACCCCCATAGGGAATGAATTTTCAAAAAACCTGAAACACGTGGTTACTTATTTATTATTAAAAACATTCCTGAGAAGTTTCGAATAAAATAGCCCAACTAATCTTGTTTCTCCATACAAACTTTAACCCCCCATTTAACCCCTATAAGAGAGGAATTTTCAAAAATCCGTTCTTAGTGCGCCTTTAGACATTATGAAGAATCTAAATGCCAAGTTTGAACTCTCTAGGACCAGCGGTTTGGGCTGTGCGTTGATTTAAGTCAGTCAGTCAGTCAGTCAGGACATTGCCGTTTATATATATAGATTTTTGTTGGTACAAAGCAATGTAATATGGTAATACGGTTGGTAACCCTGATTTGGTTCAGTAGTTTTATTATTTTTCTTTTTTCTTGTCTATGCTATGTTATCTGTGCGGTGTGAAAAATGCAGCGGAGCTCATTGTATTGAACGTTATCATTTAAAGTAAAAGTTAATATAATCTTTGTTTAAAACCATTTGTTTTACTCATTTTCTAATAGGTTATGGGTCCAGGCACATAATCCTATAAAATACAGTAAAACAATTGGGTCGGAGACTGTTTCGTCGGAGAAAATTATTGTCGGTACCGGTGTACACGAAGCGTGCATTTCGGCCATTTTGTGGTTGAGTCGGCAGTAAGAAATAAAATACTTATGAAGCAAGGAAAGGACGAGCAGGAAGTTAGAAAAACATAATGGAAGACAATAAATTGAACGGGAACCATATCAAATTAGAGGGAGCGTCTAATTGGAATGTATGGAAATTCCAATCAATGATTTTGTTACGAAGTCATGACCTACTAGAAGTTGTGCAAGGCATCAAGGTCAAGCCGGAAGCCGCAACTGAAATAGCAAAATGGGAAAAACAAGACGCGAAAGCACAAACATGGCTTGTAACTCGAATGTCAGAAAATGCAATGATGCATATTTTAACTTGTACTACAGCCGCGGAAATGTGGAAGAAATTGGCTAGTGTGTATGAACAAAAGTCAGAAACAAGTATACATATAGTGCAACAGCGATTCTTTCAATACAAGTACGAAGAGGGAACAGAGATGTCCACATTTCTATCTAAAATTGAAGATTTGAAAAATCAACTAAAACAGATGGGAGAAGATATTTCCGAAAAATTTGTTATCACAAAAGTACTGATGTCACTTCCAGAATGTTATAAGCACTTCGTATCGGCGTGGGAATCGGCGTCGGATGATAAACAAACTTATGATAATCTTGTAGCAAGATTGTTAATAGAAGAGGAGAGACTGAAAGACAGAGGGGAATCGTCGCAATCATCAGCTTTTGTTGCTAAGAAAATTGAAAAGAAGGAAATAAAGTGCTATAGGTGTAATAAAGTGGGACATTTTCAAAGTGAATGCCGTAGCAAGCGAAACAATAATTCGGAAAGTGCAAATCAGTCGGGTAAAAAGTGTTATTATTGCAAGAAGTCGGGACATTTAAAAAGCGAGTGTTGGTTTCGAAAAAATAAAGATAAAGACAATAACGCATTTGTAGCTGTGAGCTCTAGTGAACATTTTCAAAATAAAAAGTGGCTTGTGGACTCGGGTGCGAATCGGAATATGTGCTGTAATCGTAGTCTGTTTACGACATTTACAGAGTTATCCGAATCTGTTCTCGTAGGTGATGGTAACGTGTGTAGTGCGTTTGGTTGTGGACAGGTGGCGCTGCAAGTCTATGACGGCCACGAATGGGTAGATACCACCATAAACAATGTTTTATTCGTGCCGGAATTGAAAACAAACTTACTATCTTCCAATCGTGTAACCGATCGAGGTTATGTGTTGGTCACGGACAATAAAGCTTGCAAAATCTATAAACAGAATAAACTGTGTGCAGTGGCTTATCGTAATGGAGACATGTGTTTCTTGGAAGTGCGTTACAAACAAGGAACAGCAAATGTGGCTCTTGTGCAACCAAATTTAAAAGAATGGCATCAACGATTAGCACATCAAAACATGCGTCAGGTTAAAATGGTGCTAAATAATAACAATATCACAGTGACAGATGACACGGATATAAAATGTGAGAGCTGTTTGGAGGGCAAGATTCATCGTTTACCATTCAGCGCAAGCGAAACCAAGACAACTAGGCCATGTGAACTTATACATGCTGACACATGTGGGCCTATGGAGGTACCGTCTGTGGGAGGTTCCCGATATTATCTTATACTGAAAGACGACTACTCGAATTTCAGGACTGTGTACTGCATTAAAGGGAAAGATGAAGTGAAGAAATGTATTGAAAACTTTATAAACAAAGCTGAGAATATCACAAACAATAAAGTGCTTTACTTCAGATCAGATAATGGGACAGAATTCTGTAACAAAGATGTCCAAAATCTCTTTTCCAAGCATGGTATTATACATCAAAAAACAGTACCATATACCGCTGAACAAAATGGAAAATCTGAGCGAGAAATAAGGACATTATCTGAAGCCGCTAGAACAATGTTGTGTGCAGAACATTTACCAAAGAAGCTGTGGGCAGAAGCTGTCAAGACTGCAGCCTTTGTACTGAACAGAACTGGTAATAGCAATGAAGTTGGAAAAACTCCTTATGAGACATGGACAAAGAAAAAATATGATATTAATGAATTAAGAGTGTTTGGTACGCCTGTTTATGTCCATATCCCGAAGGAGAAAAGGAGAAAGTGGGACTCAAAAGCAGAAAAAGGAATAATGGTTGGTTATGGAA
>JALPQI010003686.1:0-78542 GCA_025490895.1 Thaumatotibia leucotreta | reverse complement strand
TTAATAACTATTTTGTTGTAATCCTCAGCAAACCCGAGAATCCTGCTCAAAGATATAGACACAGAGAATGATCCATGTGAATTTTTTGTACCGTTGACATCCCAACCCCATAACTTAGACATCGATGCTTCAAGCTCATTCATGGATACAAGAGATTTCATAGTCGTTGTAACCCCAACATTTTTAATTTTATCGATTTCAATCCCATTGAGTTCGTATCGAATATCTTGAAATAGATGGAGTATTGGATTATTCGTAAAAAGAACACTCTTCACCTCTTGGTTCGTTTCTCTATTGATTACAGCTATAGTACCTTCTATGTATAAAGAACTTGCTGATGGTAGTACGTAAAGGTCTTGCTGATTAATAGGTATAGGTATGCGTATTTCATCATTTAAATTAAAACTTGTTACGTACGGCTTATACGAATGATATTCAAAGCTCTCTATTGAGTTGTCAAAGGTAAAAGATTCAGTTAGATTTAAAATACCTACTCATTTTAATAGACCTATGCTTCGAAGGAATTGTTGAAACATTTCTTGGTGTTTCTATAAGTCGATAACCAGGTGGCACATTAGGCACAAACTCGTGAATTATGTGACTAGGTTTTCCATTCACAAATGAACCGCTCACTATATCACATTCAACGCGGACTATGGTTGTAGACAGAATGGAAACGGGGTAAGGAGATTCTGTTAATATATTTGCTTGAATTGTTTCTGATCCAAAACCAAGCAATTTACCGATAGATCTTTCTTTATCGAAGTAAATATTTTGAGAACATAAAATAGATGTTTTTAGGGTATTATTATTGCAAGTTAGTGAAAACGTGCACCCTTGAAGATGGTTCTTGAGGTAGTCAGCAATATCTTGATGTTCATATGAACCTTCAGGAATTTCAACTGCTTTGTTGTTACCATAATTTAATGTATTATTCCTGTAGTCTATATTAGGTATCGAATTAAATGTTGATATATACAACAGCCCGCACTCATATTCACCATCCAGTTGAAGAGCTGGTGAATGGTTTGTCATCAGAGTTGAAGATGATCCAGTTATAGACAAAGTGAAAGACATCTTGAGAATGATAATTTATTTATTGACTGAAGGTATTTAAACGTTTACACCAATATTGCTTTAAGTATCTAAGACATAAATGACCACAATTCACAGTGTTAAACTTTTGGTAAGTGTTATAATTATAGTAAATATCCTTGTTATTTAAATACTTCTTTAGCTCTAACGGAGGTGGAACGTCGCCATAACTATTAAAATATTCACAATAATTGTTGTCTTTGACATAGGCTACCCAGTGAGTTTCATTATTTTTAGAACTGTCTAAGTTGATAATCCCGCATTTTAATTTTTTAGCTCGCTTTGGTAAACTGTCTCTCATATACACTCCTCGAAAATGTGGAATCTCAGAAGAGAAATTTAATATATCGATATTTGTAAGAGCTCGTCTAGGTAACCTGTCATTTAGTTTTTTGAAGTTTTTTTTTTATACATAAACCATTGCCACTTTTATATGGTTTGATATGTAAACCTTTTCCTAATGCAATAGATTCCATCATTTTATTATGTCGTTCTGATTCTGCTAAATTCTTTCTTGCGGCTTTGTAATCACCTACGTCCTTAGCAATTCCAACAGCTCCTCCTGCTAATGAACCTAACGCAGACAGTCCGGCAAAAATAGGTATCAATGGTAATATACCTCCAGTTTTAGGAATCGGTATTATACGAGGTAACCGTATTTTGCTGTTGTCAGCAAAAACTTTTTTAGCAGCAACAAGCGCACGATTCATTACATTACAACCTTTAATTTTAGGGTTCCTTTTTAACTCAGTCCGTATCTTGGAAACAAATCTTTTGAATGATTTTATACCTGCACCAGCCTTTAGTTTAGATTTCATAACTTTACTCACTAACCAGGAGCTTATTTTTTCTCCTATTCCAGCATCTTTTGACTTAGCTCTTTGTTTTGCCATTTTATAAAGTTCAAAATCAGCACGATGTCTATCAGCTAAATCGAGATATTTATCATAAGCTATATCGTGTTTCATACACGCGTCGTCTAACACATTAATTCCTTGATCGCCTCTCTGTAACCTTTTATGCAATTTTGTTCCCAGACCGCAGTAATTATAACCAGGTAAGTGTAATTCAAATGGTAAATTATTTATAGCACTATTTAAAAGTCCACTCCCTTTCATATCATGTGTGTTAATGACAAATTTAATATGAAGTAAGTCAATTTATTCAAAACATTACACAACGGCTTTTATGTCAATCCAACTATTTTCACTATCGCTTAACCCTAACCATTTAACAGACAGCTTACTACCCTTTTTCCTGATCACTTTTTCTACTAAATAAATATCAGGATAGTTTGTTTTTTGAAGTTCTTCTTCATAAAAGGTGCCTAGTATCATGTTTTTCCGTTGATCTTCAATATAATATGTTATAGGTCGGGTGTGATTCACATGTTTAATTGTAAAAAGTTCTGTAGACCAATTAGGTGTATAACCCTTAGCCACTTGAACGTCCACCCCGCGCGACCATATTCCGGTCAACTGTCCGGGGTTTTTTAGCGACGTACGCCCCGCGCTGCGCAGTCACAAGATTTTACAAAAACGTTTATATTTTCTAAACTACTTAAGGTATAATAATAAAAAAAATCAGGCCCCTATTTCACCAAGTCGACAGGTGCTACAATTGTCAAGAAAATACGACAATTGTAGGCTGTGAAACAGGTATTATCTAAATAAGATGACAATTGTTGTTTCACAACTTTTTTCCCATATGTCGGTTGTTGACAGGCGTCCACCACTGCATTGTAATGAGGCTTCTAGACGGACCATATTTTACTACAATAATGTCTCTTTCTTTAAGATGTGAGTAAGTTGCCGGCCTAGTAACCTATAACTATAACACCTATAGTTATAACCTATAACACCTATAGTTGCCGGCCACATATTTCAGTGGAAATATAGTACATCTAAATGCCTCGTAAGATTTGCAATACTTATTGCGAGAAGGACAATACAAAAGGCTTATAAATACGACAGTATCTTATCAATCTTATCATTTATAAAATCATACACACGTCATTGTTTTACTTTGATTCAACAAGAAATAATAATTGCTTGGCTGCTTCAATGTTCGATTTTTTAATTTTACAACGAACAAAAAAGCCCTATAACAGCGTATTGTTTTTTAATGCGGACAAGTTTAAGAAGCCCAGTTTAGCATAACTAAAGGAAATATATAGTTTGTCAACCAAACTTTGGCAGTAGCAATGTACATCAAATTCATGTATGGTATCCTTATAAAACGAAAAATAGCCATAGACACTATAAAAAATAAAAAGCGTTGAAACGCGTATACTCATCCTTCACTTCCTTACGAATGAGATAATGTATTGAAAAGGGACAGATATATGCTAGTTATTTCTTTTTTTGTAGGATGGTGGTTTCCATAGATAATATAGAAATTACACGTAAATATTCGAATAATTTCAAAGCCAGTGTTGCTAGGCAGCGATTTTTTCAAATTTGCCGCCTTTTTCTACTGCCAAGATTTGGTTGACCGTCTATCAAAAATGTAGAGAATAATCAAGATTGACTACTCGTATATTTTGCCATACTAAATTGAACCTTATCACTGAGGCAGAAAGTCTTTCGTATCAGACTAGCGAAAACGGTCCACATGAGAGGGTCATTGTTTGGGCTGGTGTCCCTCTCGCACGTGTGACCAGTGTAAAGAGACTAAAGAGGTTACCAAAGTAGTAGTATTTTTTATCTGTATACTACCAAAGTTTATAACTTCTTATACTATTTTAGTATTATATTCAGACTAGGATTGTGACACGTGTTTACTAATTGGTAAATAATTACGATGCAATTGGTATTACGTTATTAAACTAAAGATTTGCACTGTTAAAAAAATAAATTGGTAGATTTTGTCATAACTTTGAAAATTGACTGGTATCCCCAATCTATGGCAGTCATGACGTCACTCTTTTGTCCATAAGTGCGAGAGGGACACCAGCCCAAACAATGACCCTCTCATGTGGACACACTTTTTAGCCAATGAAATCAGTCTAGCTATTCTCTAAGTCTATGCCGTCTATAGACGGTCAACTAAATCTTGTCACTAAAAAAGGCGGCAAAATTGAAAAATCGCGGGCGAGCAACGCTGGCTTTGAAATTATTCGAATGATTCTCGTGTCATTTCTATCTTAACTATGGAAACCTCCACCCTACTAAAAAGAGAAATAACTAGCATATATCCGTCCCTTTTCAATATATTATATAACTCATAAGGAAGTCAAAAATGAGTATACGCGTTTCATACGCTTTTTATTTTTTGTTGTTACATAGGGATACCATACTTTAGTTTGCTGTACATTGCTACTGTCACAATTTAGTTGACAGACTATACATAACTTTTTTTTTTAATTTTGGCTGTAATGTATCACTGGCTGAATGGGATTTCCCTTAGTCGTTAACTTATTTAAAAAACTCAATTATTAACCGCGTTTTTCACACTACTAAATCATTTTCAGTTCGATTTCGACAAGAGAGCGTTTCGATTTTGAATTATAACAATGGATATAACAAAAAAAATGACGATATTAAATTTAATTTCAGAAAATAAAGACATACTTTTTGGTAAATTTGACAACAAGTTAACATTTGATACGAAGATCAAAAAGTGGAAGGAAATTTCAGAAAAATTACAAGAGCTAGGCGTTTATGACAAAGATTGGAAGTACTTAAGAGATACCACGTGGCAAAATTAGAGAAAGAGGACAATAGTAAGTAGTTAAGTACCTACTGAGTTCCTATTTTTAATAGCCTCTAGTAATTGTATTTGTAGTTAGTACTTTTTAACTTGTAGCCTTTCCGTGCATTTTTGTTGTATGTGTGTTTTCCTTATAGCATTTTACCTAGTCACATTTCACTACGATCGATGTATGTTTCGAACGCTTTTATATTTGACGTTAATTGATGTTTACGACAATACTCTGTTGGTATATCGACAACAACGTTGAGGTCACACATACAACGACTTGTCTTCTACTAAATAATTATCTCATCTATCATCTACTAATAATTCCGTTAATTTTTGGAATAATCGTAATTTATTTAGTTAAACTTACTTGCACAATACAAAATAATGTACAAATGGCCTACTTAATGCCATTAGGCATTCTCTACCAGTTATCCATAGGGCTAATTAGATACAAAATATTAATGCGGGTGAAAGAAAAAAAGATATTGTGAAAGTAATTCACATTATAGTTTTATTTTTAGTACTTAAGTATCATACCTTTTTTTACTTATTTTCATTGTGTTATATACCTTGAAGCAAGTAACTATTGTTGCTACTTAATACTAATTCAATGAGATTTACACTCTGTAAAACTTTGAATACAACAACATGTTGTTACTCAGACACAGAAAGTGACGACTCATTTCCAGTAACAGCTGGGAACCTTAAGCTGGATCATGGTCGCTATGACAGTCATGTTCCTGTTGGTCGTGTGCCTTCTGGTATCGCTGCAGGAAAGCAGCCAAAACCCAGTACAAAAGCAGTTGCTGGTGACATCGGCGCAGACAGCTCCGACTGCAAGTTATGCATAACCATGTGTAGCATTGCACAAGGTAATATGCTTTGTGTTATTATGTAAATCAGTGTATGTGTTAGTTTTTAGTTACCTACGAAGTGTTTAAGTGAAACAATTTTTTTTTTCAATGAAATGTATTCCTGTTTTTCCTTAGAAATAAAAAAAGGAAGGGGGATGGTGTAGGTGCACATGTCCAGGTTGGATATCAACTTATACTACCTTTGCGACTGATCTGTAACGCGAGCGTAGCAGCGGCTGTGCCCGCGACTTATGAGAATATTAGTTAGTCAATAAATATCCGTTAAGTAAAACACTTGTCTATTCAATTAAATATTCCCATCACTCACCGCAACCTTCAATATAGGTGTCTATAGAAAGGACCATAAAGCCTATAACAGACATACCTTAAGAAAGTGCGATTTTCGATAGCAACACTATCGTGAAGGGTCAGCGGATCAATAGTATTTTTTATTAGAGGTAATAACCTCAAGACTTGTAGAAAAGGCAACGGAATTGGTGTCAGAGGACGATTATGTGGCGAAAAATTAGAAATTTTTAAAGGCGTTATTATTTCTGCACTTTGGCGATTAGCTTACTGAGAAACATTTAAAAACAGAACTAGTAAATTTAACCATCACAAGCGGCGATAAATTAAACGATTTGTGCGCGAATTCAATGAGTTAAAATCTCTTTTTCTCAAGATTAGCGGAAATGTACGATCAAGCAATAATGCATATTAAAATTAATATGTTTAATCATAAAGAACCTTCTACATTAGAAGAGGCGCTAAAATTAGCACTAGAACAACATTTGAACAGGCTCACTTTGACGAGCATTATTATAAAAACAGAAAAACGTAATCGCAATGACCATATTATATTATATGAAAAATAATGGTAATAATAAGAATAAGAATCAGGGGAAAGTAGTAAATTAATCAAATTTACAACTTTCTGAGACAATGTCGTTCAGATCTATCTCTGAAGCAGAAACTTATAAATACCCTGGTATGTCACAGTCCCTGGGTAATGAGGATGAGGGTATTAGACAGGCGGTGAAGGAACGCTTCTTTAGCCGGTTCACAAAATAGTAGTATAGTGAAAAGCTGCTCACGACGACTCTTCTGGCGCAGACGGTAGGATTTCTTCTGAATATTACCAGGTGGCCGAGGACTCTGAAGTAAGTGGCCAAATCTTTGTTGTGAACTTGTCAGAGGAAGTCCCTACATCTCCAACTTTACATTTCGAGCACGCTGTTGCGAATATATAAAATCATGCAGTGCAGATTTACGTTACTACGTAGAAAAGCAACTGAGGTGCAATCAGAATCATGAGGATCCAGAAGGTAGAGAAATTCAGTCAAACGCCGTTCCTTCCTTTTTTATTTTTTGTTGTATTGTGTATGTTGAATAAACCGGGGAGTGTACTACAATTCTTATAAAGGTCGTACAACCCATTCAATCCTGTATTATCGCAACCTAATTGAAACTTGATAGACATTCCTAATAAGGAACCTATACGAGGGGTGATTCAAAAGTAATGATAATTGAATACTTATTGCATCGGATTAAAATAAATAGGTATGGCGTTACTGGCCACAAAGACTCCTTACATAATTTAAAAAAAATAATTAAAAAATATGTATCTGTCAGAGAGTTGCAGCTGTTTCTTTACGAATAATCGGAACAATAACGCAAAAATGGAGAAAACTGAGGTGAGAGCGGTTATTAAATACTTCTGCTTGAAAAAAATGTGTACTAAAGATATACACGCTGAATTAGTGGGAACACTGGGGGAGTCCGCTCCGCCGTATTCCACAGTGGCACGCTGGTCAAAGGAGTTTAACTTGGGAAGAACATCCACTCAAGATGAACATCGCGAAGGCCACCCATCTGTCGCCCTTACTGAAGAAAATGTCAAAAAAATTCATGATCTCGTTTTAACAGATAGAAGAATGACTATCAGGCATCTAGTTGAGCTCACAGGCATCTCGTTTAGTAGCATTCAAAGGATTTTAACTAATGAACTACACGTGAAAAAAGTCTCCGCTCGTTGGGTGCCTAGAATGTTAACGGCTGAACAAAAGAAAATACGATATGAGATTTCAAAGTCTAATCTTGAAAAATATCAAACTGACCCCGAAACATTTTTGCGTCCGTTTGTAACCATGGACGAGTCTTGGATCCACCATTTCGATCCTGAGACCAAACAGCAATCCATGACCTGGAAGCGAGCGTCTTCCCCTACACCGAAGAAATTCAAGGTAGCAAGCTCCGCTGGTAAGGTCATGGCTTCCGTGTTTTGGGATGCTGAGGGAGTCATAATGATCGAATACCTGGAAAAGGGAACCACTATTACGGGCTCCTACTACGCTGACCAAATACGCAGATTGAGAGAAGCCATTAAAGAAAAGCGGCGGGGTAAACTTCGAGCAGGCATCCTGTTTCACCAGGACAACGCACCGCCCCACAAGGCCCGTGTTGCGATGGCTGCCATCCGTGATTCAGGGTTCGAATTGCTGGACCACCCCCCATATACGCCAGATCTAGCCCCTAGCGACTTTTATCTCTTTCCACGGCTGAAGGAAGATCTGAGAGGCAACAAATTTTCGAATGATGGTGAGGTAATAGCCGCTGTGGAGGCATTTTTAGAGGGTCAAGAAAATGATTTTTTTTTTAAAGGAATTCGTGAAACGGTGGTCTAAATGTGTAGACTTGGTAGGAGATTACGTAGAAAAATAAATTATTTTATTAAACATTTTATGTGTCTTTCATACTGATTATCATTACTTTTGAATCACCCCTCGTATTAATTAACCTAAATTAAAGCTATAAACGTTGGGCTTAGATTACTGTAATTCCAGCTACTTCTTAGAACACCCACGCACCTTGCCTTGACCTGCAGCTTTATATGGGTATCCCTTCTTTACTCAAAACGTAGGATTTTAGTATAAAAGGCCTTGTTTAACAAATAAATATATTCAGTTATACTTCAGACTTCGTTGTATCATTTACTACGTCAAACCACACCTCAGTTCCTTCTTTTTTTATTTTTTGTTGTATTGCGTATTTTGAAAAAACAAGGGAGTGTACTACAATTCTTATAAAGGTAGTACACGATTTAAGGTTGCATCTTTGTACTTAGATAAATTTAGATAATTATATTTCTGCATCGGTGTACATAATCAATATAATATATCTAACATCTCTTGAGAGATTCGCGATTAAAACCGAAAGGGTAAGTTTTTAAATAAAACCTTATGGATCTATTAGCAGAAGTTGCGGATAACGAAGCTATGCAACAACCTCCGTTTCAAGAGATCCAGGGGATAATATGAGTAATGAGGGCTTTGACGACGATATCGAGGCAGCAGATAGATTTCCTCCATCAGATCATCATTCAGATCGATTTGAAATTCCTCCGCTATACAGTGTGAGTCTTTATAATGTGCACAGCCATTCAAATAAAAGAACCAGCAAACCTCGAATCGGCATTAAAATTCGCATTAGAACAAGCTCATTTCGATTAACATTATTACAAAAATAGAAAGGTTCAAACTCAACATAAACCATCTAATAATTTAAAAAATATTACAAATAAAAATAATGTTGGTCCTAGCACGTCAAGCCACTTCAACAATCCGCAAACGCAACGGAATAATTTTCAAAGTTACCATAGACCGCTGCAATCGCAGAATAGTCAATACAAATTTCAAGCACAAAAGAAAAGTGTATCGGAACTCGAGAAACAAAGGAAAAATCCAAATA
Source organism: Thaumatotibia leucotreta (assembly GCA_025490895.1). NCBI lineage: Eukaryota > Metazoa > Arthropoda > Insecta > Lepidoptera > Tortricidae > Thaumatotibia > Thaumatotibia leucotreta. The sequence continues at coordinate 69,144 of JALPQI010003686.1, read as the reverse complement.
CACATACGAGTATAGTAGTCTCGCGACCTAATAAAATGATGTCAGGCGCGAGTACATCTAATGAGGTTAATCACCATCATGTATCACCAAAATCACCTTATACAAGTTCGTCAGAATCCTTGCGTACTAAGAAACAATACAATTATGAAGAATCAGATCGTATGTATTTGAGATGGAAAAATCCAGATTGCCATCCATTTCAATTCTTTTGACGAAGATCAACCAAATTTTCAAGTAAAAGCCTCGAAAAAGAGACAAAACCCATAAAATCGAATTATCTTCCTTACCTAATAATATAAAACTATTAATTGATCCGAGCAGCTCTAGATGTTTCTTAAGTAATAATGTGATGAATACATTTTTCTCGGAATACCAAGAAGTTGAATCATTCGATGTTATAACAACGCATGCCGTTAGCTCACATAATACTACCGTAAAGATACCGCTCTTTAAAATATTCAAGGACGATCGTTACTATAAATTTTATATACGATTACGATATTAATAAAGAATATAACGGATTACTCGTATTATGTATCTTTTTTTTCATAGCCTATTTGGTGTCCCACTGCTGGGCAAAAGCCTCCCCTCTCTTCCTCCAATCGTCCCTATCCATGGCCAGTTCCCTCCACCTCACGTCCATGTCGTCCCGCCATCTCCTCTTTGGTCTGCTTCAAAAGCTCAAAAGTCCAAACTCAAGGTTTGTCAGCGAGCTATGGCGCAGCATTTTGGGTGTTCGTAGGACAGATCGTATACGAAATACCGACCTGCGTTCCAAGACCGGAGTAACAGATGTGGGTATGAAGGCCGCCAAGTTCAAGTGGGAATGGGCGGGGCACGTCTGCCGAATGCATCCGTCGTATTGGGCTAAAATCCTAACTGACTGGGAGCCACAAGATGGCCAACGGAGCATTATGTATTAACTTATTGATAAATTTAAATGTGCTACTTGACTTGGAAAATTAAATCTTATCAACTAGAAAAATTAAAATTCCTATTAGATTTTCAAATACAAAATCAGTAAGAGTACTGTTACTCACGTTAATGATACAACCGCGTACTGAACAAAGGGTCGTTATCCCAACGAAACTGTTACAAAGTCAGGGTTTTATCAACAAAGTAGAGTTCTCAAAAGGACTGGAAATGCCTTGCACTTTGTTACAATGTAATAAAGGATTTGCACAAACGACAATTCTAAATTCCAATGATGAAGAAATGCAAATAGATATTTTTTCGCCATTCGAATAAGAGCCTTTTAATAATCAAATATTATGTAATTATATGACAGACTCCAGTCATGAAGAGTTGCTTCCTCAAAATTTAAGTAAATTAAGAACGAACACATGAATTCGGACGAACGGGATGCCATTTTAAAATTATGTAATGAATATAAAGATATTTTCTTTCGTGAAATTATAAAGATATCGTGAAATTAATTCACATTATAGTTTTATTTTTAGTATTTAAATATCATATTTTTTTTTACTTATTTACATTGTGTTCTATACCTTGAAGCAAGTAACTATTGTTGCTACTTTATACTAATTTAGTGAGATTTATACTCTGTAAAACATTGAATACAACAATGGGTTGGGGCCAAAGTAAAGAGGGAGATAAGAGCAGCAGTGTTGTTACTCAGACATAGAAAGTGACGACTGATTTTCAGTACCAGCTGGGAACCTTAAGCTGGATCATGGTCGCTAGGACAGTCATGTTCCTGTTGGTCCCGTTGTGTGCCTTCTGGTATCGCTGCAGGAAAGCAGCCAAAACCTGGGTACAAAAACAGTTGCTGGTGACATCGGCGCAGACAGCTCCGACTGCCGGTTATGCATAACCATGTGTAGCATTGCACAAGGTAATATGCTTTGTGTTATTATGTAAATCAGTGTATGTGTTAGTTTTTAGTTACGAAGTGTTAGTTTAAGTGAAACAAAATGTAATTTTTTTTCAATTAAATTTATTCCTGTTTTTCCTTAGAAATAAAAAAGGGAAGGGGGAATGGTGTAGGTGCACATGTCCAGGTTCAAAAATCAAAAATCATTTATTTGTATTGTATCCTTTATTTGTATTTAGGTTGGATATCAACCTATACTACCTTTGCGACTGATCTGTAACGCGAGCGTAGAGTCTGGCTAACGAAAGCTGAGAATGAGAAATGGCGGCAAATTAATAAAATATAGAGTATGGTATCACTGGGTTGCACCCCGAAAATCAGTCTTGATACTTGTAATATATTTAAAACTTAAAATTATTTTGTTAAATTACCTGTATTTATTACAATCCAAATTAATATATTATATATATGTACATAACGTAGCTGTTCCATGCAACTTTGTCTGCATGACACAATGCAATATGATGTAGGTATTGTAGGTACCTACTACTCTAAATGATGACCCATGTTATTAAATGGATCCCATATCAAATTTTAAGCAAATCTGTTCAGTTATTTTCAAGTTATATCATAGATTCGACAACACCAAGTTAGTTTTATCTTTTTACATACATATGTATGTAAAAAGTTAAAACTAGCTTGGTAATATTGTGTCGAACCTATGATATAACTTGAAAATAACTAAACAGATTGGCTTAAAATTTGATATGTTTTTCAGCTCTTCATATCATTATAGTCTTTATACCATAATAGTTATGGCCGAAAAACAGAGTGATTTTCACACTTGGATATAACTATAACACTATTATATGTTTATACATAGGTATAGGTAATATTAGTAACGATTTGTAAATTGTATCATCGCAGAATGGGTGTAATCATGATTAAAACTACCTATAAAATTGTCCATTACGACACAAGTGCGAAAAACGTGAAATTCTAAACGAGTGGCGATTTTTTAAAACACGACCGATAGTGTTTTAATTCGACACAAGTTACGAATTTCATTATTGCACGTGTCTCGTACGACGTTTTTTAGTACAGATGATGGCCCTCCGAAGTTTTGACTTAAAATGACCCACTTCTCACACTACAGCCTAAAAAATGCACCATCTGTACTAAAAAAATATAATTCTGCTGGTGTGTGTATTTTTAATAAATAGGAAACGAAATATTTATATTTTTTATTCAGAATAATTAAAGTCAGACTTAAAAACTCATACAATGATTCATATTAATGATTCATACTATTTGTGCCATAACACATAAATCACATAATAAACTCATCAAATGCAGTTTTTATGACATTGTCTCTTTCGCTGTACTTATCTTCCACATGAATGACATGGTCAGTCATTGATTTCCAATCTGAGGCAGTTATACTCGCGAACTTTTTTCATTCTTCTCCAACTCGCATAACTTTTCTACCGTATTTTTGACAGCGTTAACTCCTTCAACCTCTCCCAGACCTTCTGGTAAAAAAAACAAATGACCATTTTAAATCAACCTAACATAAATACAAACTTAAATCTATTATAGTCGATAGTATATTAGATAATGAGTACAAGAAAATTTATTGAATAAAGGTAAGTATCAAAATGGTACTACGTACTAACCTAGGAACACCGATATCGTGTGTAAACACTCATGTTTTTCCTTTTAAGCGATGATTTTCTCCTCTTGTTTTTCTTTATATTTACTTATTATAGTAAGCAGCAGCTTACGAACATTACTTTTCATTGTATTTTTCATCATAAACACCTTAAAACGTTGCAATTGTGGAAAGCGAGCAATGGGTGTCAAGTCGAACGAAAGACAGAACATGACGTTTGACAATTCAGCTTGTGATGCCATATGAAAAGTTCCGTATAAAACTCATTCTCAGCTTTCGTTAGCCAGACTCTAGCAGCGGCTGTGCCCGCGGCTTAAGAGATTATTAGTTAGTCAATAAATATCCGTTCAGTGAAACACTTTTCAATTAAATATTCCCATCACTCACCGCAACCTTCAATATAAGTGTCTATAGAATGGTCCATAAAACCTATAACAGACATACCTTAAGAAAGTGCGATTTTTGATAGCAACACTATCGTGAAGGGTCAGCGGATCAATAGTATTTTTTATTAGAGCCGATAAGCCACAGTAAACTTATCGGCTAATAAAAAAACAGAGTGGCAAAAAAACTCAAACCAACCAAAATACAATGTGTCCCAGGGGTAAGTGACCAGCTAGTGATGGCTGATATCACTCAGTCCAGTTATCACTTCCGCTGGATATTCAAGAATTGGAAATATAAAAATATTTTCCTGTTCTTCTGTATTACAGTATTTTTACAATTCCAATTAATATTTAGTTTAGTTATTGAAATAAACACGTTCGCACGTTAACATGGCAGATTTGTTTGTTTTAATGTCGCAGAAAAAAAAATTGGAACTGGATATAATTGGTAAACGGTGGAGAGTGCGCTGCTGTCTAGATTGCATCAGCCAAGAGCCGGCGAACGGGAAAGTGAAAGGGATTGGTGTATGGTATAAAAACTGTGAGCGTAAGCGGAAAAACCATCATCAGTGAAACAGATGGCGAACAATCAGGTCTACTACTACCACATTATTACGCATCAAAATATCGAAGAAGAAATTAAATATCTGCAAGCATATCCGGTTGCGCACTTTAAGAATGAAACGTGCTCGCTTAACTGTCTCGCTTGTCTATGCAAGTATCTTTATTCCGGCAATGGTCGTCAAGTGCTACAGGATATTCTCAGCGACGAAATTATTAAAACTTGTCAATGCGCAGGACATTCATGTGGAGTGGATAGCTCGATCAATGGACGGAAACGTCATACGAAGCTGATTGTACTGGTGGATGAGAATGGTGAAGCCAATACAAATCACGTACGTAAACGATCATGGGAAAGAAGTGAAATATCAGCCGAAGACGGGAAAGTTCTATACGGAGGGAAAAACAATTCAGAATGTTCCATGGAGTCCGGAAAAATGGCGCAGTTTACGGTGGAAATTCAAATATTATATTACTTTTATGCATAAACGTGTAGTGTAGCCCCAACCTATTCAAACCTGTATAGCCCCAACATATTCAATCCTGTATTATCGCAACCTAATTGAAACTTGATAGACATTCCTAATAAGGAATCTATATTAATTAACCTAAATTAAAGCTATAAACGTTGGGCTGCAGGTCACGCACCTTGCCTTGACCTGCAGCCTTATATGGGTATCCCTTCTTTACTCAATACATAGGATTTTAGTATAAAAGGCCTTGTTTAACAAATAAATATATTCAGTTATGCTTCAGACTTCGTTGTATCATTTACTACGTCAAACCACACCTCATGGCGACCGTGACAGATAAGCTGCCTAAGTCAGCCTAGACCCATCGGCTGCATCGCCGAATCCCTGCCCGACAAACCAGGCCAGCCCAAAGGACTATGAGGACAACACCAGTCAACCGCAGAAAGCCGAGCCAACCCACCTGAAGCCATTAACCATTAAGCACGCTCAACCAAGTAATGGGGAGCCAGTCCACGAAGGAGGACACCAAAGAAAAAGTTATCATCGCCCAGAACGGGGCAGGTAACAGCGCGGGAACCAGCCAAGCAGCTAGCCAAGCCACAGGCAGCACCAGCAGCGAAGGAGCCACCATATATTTGACAACGGGGGTATTCATAATCGTCGGTATCCTGTTCCTGTACGTCGTGTGGAAGAAAATCCACAAGTGTTTGACGAGGAAAATCGAGCGCCAAGCAGTAGCAGCGACGATCCGAAACAGGCCCGAGCTGAGCGCCCAATGAACCGGCAACAAAGCGGCGGTAGCGGTAGAGCTGAGCATCGCGGAGCATCAACGGCACCAACGGCACAGAACACGTCAGAGGTATAGTTAAAAACTGTTTTGAAATAGTCACTATACTCAATTTCCTTAATTTTTTTTCCTTTCTTGCTCTAGCATAGCAAGAAAGGAAAAAAAATGAAGAATAAGAAAGGAAAATATTGAAGAATTATACAATAAATTAAAATTATTACAAGAGAACATTAGAAAATTAGGGCCAAAACGCCGAGCAGAGGCTATCGGCCAAAGTAAACGCCAACTTGTAAATTCGTTATACAAACAATACGAAAAATTCATATTTGAGTTTAGCGAGAACTTAGAAAAATCTGAACTTTCTGTGAAGGACGCTGAGTTAATCAAATCTTATTTTGTAGGAATAGAAAAAAATTATAGCCAAATTGTAGAGTCATATAAGTCTAGTAAGCAAAAAAGCAAAGAATTATTAGCAATGGCTAACTTCGACTTGAAAACGGCGGTATCGCTATTACCGACCATGGACGGCTCTGAGACCGTCACAAAGCAGCTAATTGATGCGATAGAATTATATTCAACTGTGATAAAAGACGAAGACTCTAACATTGTTAGTAAATTTCGTAATAAAAACAAGATTAACCCAGAGTGCTAAGTTAAGAATATCGACTGGGCATACCAAAATATGCGATTTAGTTGATGAAATGAAACTGCGGGTTTTGCCTATAAAATCAGCAACCGCGATACAAAGTAAAATAATGACGATAAAGCAAGGGGGTAGAACCCTCGAGCAATTTGGGAAAGAATTAGAGGAGTTGTTTGTGGACCTCACAATTACCCAATCAGCTGGTAAGCCGGAGGCATACCACATCTGACAGCCATTAAATGAAAAAAACGGCTATAAACAAATTCGCGGAATGGTTACGGAACGACAGACTGGGAACTGTCGTCTTGGCCCGGAATTATGACACATTGAAGGATGCGATTCAGTCACTGGAATGGGGCACCACTAGCTCCTTCGGCGTCAAGTATCGGGTTCAGATCCAGGGACGGACCATCCGACGACACCAAGGACATGGGCCGCCAAATCACCCGCCAATATAATTGTAGCGCCGGAGCCCCCGTCAGCCCGCAGCTGGTGTAAAGCGGGTGTCCACCCGCATCCGCGACGCAGAGATTCAGCAGTAGCAGAAGCTCGAGGTCAGGGTCTGAATTCACGGGACACATGCACGGGTGCCCCGGCACGGCAAGGAAATAGGCCACACAGCGACCTTCATATAGCGCACAAAACATCAAAGGCACATTGTACGCCACAGCGAAGGCCGTACATGCCCGATGAATGGCAACAAGGGTTGCGTCCAAAGAAGACAAAGTGGTCATCTTTTCCGATAGAATTATAGATTCATAATGAGAAAAATAAAATGAAGTCATTAGGAACTTAGTTACCTATAGGTATATAATAGCAACAAAACACCATCTCCCAAATAAGGAACATCTCTATAATAGAAATAAGAGACAGCACAGAGCTAACAAAGAATCAGAGACTGTTAGAATCAATAACATTGTAATCAAGAAGTGCATAACTATTTATCATAATTATGTAAAAATCTGTATTATAAACTCGTGTTCACAAAGGATATATAGTACATAAGACATTCAGATAATAAAATTGTACAATCATAGATATAGTAATAGATAGACATAAGTAGAATAAGTCAAAAATAAAAATTGAATTAATTTTTGCCTTATAAGTTGGGGGAGACATGTAGTGTAGCCCCAACCTATTCAATCCTGTATTATCGCAACCTAATTGAAACTTGATAGACATTCCTAATAAGGAACCTATATTATTTAACCTAAATTAAAGCTCAGATGGCTCAGATTACTGTTATTCCAGCTACTTCCTAGAACACCCACGCACCTTGCCTTGACCTGCAGCCTTATATGGGTATCCCTTCTTTACTCAAAACATAGGATTTTAGTATGAAAGGCTTTGTTTAACAAATAAGTATATTCAGTTATATTTCATACTTCGTTGTATCATTTACTACGTCAAACCACACCTCAGTTCCTTCTTTTTTTATTTTTTGTTGTATTGTGTATGTTGAAAAAACCAGGCAGTGTACTACAATTCTTATAAAGGTCGTACACGATTTAAGGTTGCATCTTTGTACTTAGGTAAATTTAGATAATTATATTTCTGCATCGGTGTTCATAATCAAAATAATATATCTAACATCTCTTGAGAGATTTGCGACTAAAACCGAAAGGGTAAGTTTTTAAATAAAACCTTATGGATCTATTAGCAGAAGTTGCGGATAACGAAGCTATGCAACAACCTCCGTTTCAAGAGATCCAGGGGATAATATGAGTAATGAGGGCTTTGACGACGAGGCAGCAGATAGATTTCCTCCATCAGATCATCATTCAGATCGATTTGAAATTCCTCCGCTATACAGTGTGAGTCTTTATAATGTGCACAGCCATTCAAATAAAAGAACCAGCAAATCTCGAATCAGCATTAAAATTCGCATTAGAACAAGCTCATTTCGATGAACATTATTACAAAAAAAAAAGGTTCAAACTCAATATAAAACATCTAATAATTTAAAAAATATTACAAATAAAAATAATGTTGGTCCTAGCACGTCAAGCCACTTCAACTATCCGCAAACGCAACGGAATAATTTTCAAAGTTACCATAGACTGCTGCAATCGCAGAATAGTCAATACAAATTTCAAGCACAAAAGAAAAGTGTATCGGAACTCGAGAAACAAAGGAAAAATCCAAATACACATACATCTATAGTAGCCTCGCGACCTAATAGAATGATGTCAGGCGCGAGTACATCTAATGAGGTTAATCACCAAAATGATCTTATACAAGTTCGTCAGAATCCTTGCCTACTAAGAAACAATACAATTATGAAGAATCAGACCGTATGTATTTGAGATGGAAAAATCCAGATTACCATCCATTTCAATTCTTTTGATGAAGATCAACCAAATTTTCAAGTAAAGACCTCGAAAAAGAGACAAAACCCATAAAATCTAATTATCTTCCTTACATAATAATAACAGAGTTCAATATAAAATTATTAATTGATCCGGGCAGCTCTAGATGTTTCTGAAGTAATAATGTGATGAATACATTTTTCTCGGAATACCAAGAAGTTGAATCATTCGATGTTATAACAACGCATGCCGTTAGCTCACATAATACTATCGTAAAGATACCGCTCTTTAAAATATTCAAGGACGATCGTTACCATAAATTTTATATATACGATATTACTAAAGAATATAACGGATTATTATGTATTAACCTATTGAAAAATTTAAATGTGCTACTTGACTTGGAAAATTAAATCTTATCAACTAGAAAAACTTAAATTCCTATTAGATTTTCAAATACAAAATCAGTAAGAGTACTGTTACTCACGTTAACGATACAACCGCGTACTGAACAAAGAGTCGTTATCCCAACGAAACTGTTACAATGTCAGGGTTTTATCAACAAAGTAGAGTTCTCAAAAGGACTGGAAATGCCTTGCGCTTTGTTACAATGTAATAAAGGATTTGCACAAACGACAATTCTAAATTCCAATGATGAAGAAATGCAAATAGATATTTTTTCGCCATTCGAAAAAGAGCCTTTTAATAATCAAATATTATGTAATTATATGACAGACTCCAGTCATGAAGAGTTGCTTACTCAAAATTTAAGTAAATTAAGAACGAACATATGAATTCGGAAGAACGGGATGCCATTTTAAAATTATGTAATGAATATAAAGATATTTTCTTTCGTGAAATTATAAAGATACTGTGAAATTAATTCACATTATAGTTTTATTTTTAGTATTTAAGTATCATACATTTTTTTACTTATTAAGATTGTGGTCTATACCTTGAAGCAAGCAACTATTGTTGCTACTTTATACTAATTTAGTGAGATTTATACTCTGTAAAACTTTGAATACAACAATGGGTTGGGGCCAAAGTAAAGAGGGAGATAAGAGCAGCAGTGTTGTTACTCAAATTTACAACTTTTTGAGACAATGTCGTTCAGATCTATCTCTGAAGCAGAATCTTATAAATACCCTGGTATGTCACAGTCCCTGGGTAATGAGGATGTAGGTTATAGACAGGCGGTGAAGGAACGCTTTTTAGCTGGTTCACAAAATAGTAGTATAGTGAAAAGCTGCTCACGACGACTCTTCTGGCGCAGACGGTAGGATTTCTTCTGAAGATTACCAGGTGGCCGAGGACTCAGAAGTAAGTGGCCAAGTCTTTATTGTCTTCACCCTGCGAGATCGCTTCTGCTAAGAACTTGTCAGAGGAAGTCCCGACATCTGCAATTTTACATTTCGAGCACGCTGTTGCGAATATATAAATCATGCAGTGCAAATTTACTTTCCTACATAGAAAAGCAACTAAGGTGCAATCAGAATCAGGAGGATCCAGAAGGTAGAGAAATTTATTCAAACGCCGTTCCTTCTATTTTTATTATTTTTTGTTGTATTGTGTATGTTGAAAAAACCGGGGAGTGTACTACAATTCTTATAAAGTTCGTACACGATTTAAGGTTCCATCTTTGTACTTTGGTAAATTTAGATAATTATATTTCTGCATCGGTGTACATAATCAAAATAATATATTTAACATCTTTTGAGAGATTCGCGATTAAAACCGAAAGGGTATGTTTTTAAATAAAACCTTATGGGTTTATTAGCAGAAGTTGCGGATAACGAAGCTATGCAACAACCTCCGTTTCAAGAGATCCAGGGGATAATATGAGTAATGAGGGCTTTGACGACGATATCGAGGCAGCAGATACATTTCCTCCATCAGATCATCATTCAGATCGATTTGAAATTCCTCCACTATACAGTGTTAGTCTTTATTATATGCACATCGAAAAATCTAGGAAAGTACACTTAATTTCATTGACGAAAAAATAAAAAATAAAACATTTTAGCCCATTTTTGGATTTTTTATGATTTTTGAAAAAAAATCAATGCCGTTGTGTCCTTCCTGTAAAGAAGATATCTATCTCTTAGATTAGGAAATTTTTCACAATCAAATAAAATGATAATAGGTAGTTACGGAACCCGCTTCTCGGTTGCCGTACCCTAACAATTCTCTGTTACAATGTATAAATTCCGAAGCATTGACGTCAATCAGTTCCACCTAATTTACCTAATCCTCTTGGCTGCAACATTGTATAATTTTTGCGCTACCAATGTAAATTACTTCTTGTTATTTGACTAATCCCTGGTCAAGGCAATGAGCACGTAAGAAACCTATAAAATTGTGATTAATGATGCACGTGTTCGCACGTGTTCTTCAAGTGTGACTCACATCCTGTTGGTATGCGTGTCCCAATGCTTCATGGTAACACATGTTAATATATAAGGCGAGCTGCGACTCACCAAGCCTCATTTATCCGGCGTTCGGGAGGCCCACAAGGAGACCTCCCAACGGCCAAAAATGACGCCCAGCAAACTCCACAAGGAGGCTGATGGAACCAGTAAAAAAAAAAAACCCAAGCCTCATTCCGGGTCTCTCTAGCCTCTCTCCTTAGAGTTGTAAAATTACTTTAATATAGAGTTAATTTTTACTCTGTTGGATTTTATTTGCTTCGATCACAAGTGTCCCAATCTGCAGTTCGAGTTATCATCAGCTCCTCGCGATCCCACAAAATCGCGACGCACTCCACGTACAACAAAACTAGGTTGTGGTATCTAAATGACAAAAACTGCCAAAACTTATCGCATAAGTTTATTATTACGATGTTTTCGTTGAAGTTCTGGCTGTTTACAATAGCTTTTTTTAAAATTGAGTAAAAATTCTCAAAGAAACGTACAATTTACCAATATTTTTTATGATTTCATGTTAAACTACATAGTATTAGCTTTCGAACAGTAAAATTACCACGCTACCAACTAACATACATCATTAGTAATCAGCGGCTAAAGAAAGGGCTTACGCAACTAGTCCAAACACGCGCGCTGTGCGCACCCTCATTAAGCAGGTGAAAACCTTATCTTCTACTGTGAGTGGGGGGTAATAAAAGTAGGAAAACCTCGAAGAACTTCTCACATTCGTTCTGAATTTATTCCTGCTGCTACTTATTCATCATCTTCAAACACTACGCTATGACACGTTTAAGTGATTTTCTTCCGGCTTACATAGCCGACATTCACTTTTATTATGGAGTGGCACGTGGAAATTCCAGAGGAGCGCACGCAGCTTACATAGCTGCATTTCCAAATCGGCTCCCAGTTCCATCTGTCCGCAACTTTAATACACCGAAAATTAGCAATTATTGTCCTTGGGAATGCTAGAGATCGCCGCGAGCCCCAACCAGTCATTGATGTCGCTGTTGAAGAAGCAGTTCTCAATGCATTGTTTGCAAATCCAACGACCATCACTAGACGTCTGGCTCTCCAGTTTGGGATATCACAGAAATCGGTGTGGCGGATTTTAAGAAAAGAAGGCTTGCATCTATACCACTATCAAAGGGTACATTTACATGAAGACGTCGATCAGCAACCGAGGCGCATCATGTCGCTTTGGATTCAAAACCAAACTAGATACAATCCTGGATTCCTGAGCACAATACTGTGGATGGATGAAGCGACCTTTACAAGAGATGGAATTACTAACTGATGCAATTTGCACCAGTGGTGTCCCAAAGGCGAAAATCCCAAATTGAAACGTTCATCCGGGTCCCAAGTACGGTTCTCGGTTAACGTTCGGGAGGCCCTTATTGACGACAAGTTAATTGGGCCAGTGATATTGCCGTGAACCTTGAATGCAGAAAGATTTTTGGAGTTGTTAAGAGACGATTAGCCCGAATTACGGGAAGATCTCCCTCTGGATTTGCGCCGAAGAATGTTTCTGCAAATGGACGGTTGTCCAGCTCACTATGCTGTCATCGTCAGAGATTTTGTAAATGCAAATGATCCTAGGGGAGGACCGGTAGCATGGCCGGCACGGTCGCCTGACATGAGGCCCCTCGACTACTTCTTGTGGGGAACAATGAAACAAAAAGTCTACTGCACTCCCATCGACAACGAAGTTGATCTACTAGAGCGTATTTTAAACTGTGCAAATCAGTTAAAAAACGACCCTGAGATGATAAGGAGAGCAACACGACAAATTTTAGTTCGCGCGGCGCTGTGTCAGGAACAACTTGATGGACATTTCGAAAATCTAATGCATTAAGTAGTTGTTTTAATAATAAGATACTCTGAAAATAAATAATTAAAATTGATCATTGTATTTTTATTACCTATCAGACATAAAATTACCTTCTCCCGTTCCTTAATCTCCACCCTCTCCATAATTGGAAAGGAGTCGCCAATTCTAGTAGGACTTTCAGTGTCAGAATCTGGATAAATTGAGCCTATGTCTGTAGTGGAAATTAGTAACACAACATCCACTTTATGTATGTGATACCTAGTGGTTCCACTAGCAATGAACCCTTATTTTAACGACAAACGGGTCTTAATCGCTTAAACGTACGTTTATATTTATCGAGACGTTTCGAGCATGACGTTACGTCAGTCAGTCTGTCTGCGACCACGGGTGACCAAGACAGTTTGTCGTTAAAATATGAGTGATAATTGTAAAAGTTTATATCAATATAGTAATGAACGCATTGGTTTTGCTGCTTCATGTTTTGTGGCCCCAACCTATTCAGTCATGTATAGCCTCTGCTTATCCCCTCTTTACTTAATAACGGGTGGCCAACTTGGAGGTATACAACTTTTTTTTGCCGCCATTTTGTTTTGGCGGTAAGTTTGACAGTTGTTGCAGCAAAATTAGTTTGTGTAGATACGGCAAATTTATTATGGAGCGTTTTACGACGGAACAACGAGTTTTAATCCCAATCGTGTATTGCGGAAACTCTAAGGAAATTGCGGCCAACTTTTGGCAGAAATCACTTGCCTTCACGGCTAACAATAGCTCGTTTAGTCAAAAAATTTGAGCAGTATGGCATGGTAACAGACAAAACAGTTCCTCATCGTGTCAAAAAGGCTCGTACTCAACAGAATATTCAAACAGTTCGTGAAAGTGTAGCAGAACCGACACTGTCTACCAGGCGACGATCTCAACAAGTCGGAATTAAGAGGACTTCTCTCCAAACAATTTTAAAGAAAGACCTGTCTTTGTTTCCGTATAAGGTACAGATAACTCAAGAACTTAAGCCTCAAGACCATGTACTCCGTCGTGATTACTGTAGTGCTATGCTTACCAAGCTGGAAAGAGACCCAGGATTTCATCAAAAAATCATTTTGAGTGACGAAGCTCATTTCGACCTCAGCGGGTGTGTTAATAAACAAAATTCTCGCTATTGGGGGGAAGAACAACCATCTTTAATCCATGAACAACCACTGCATCCTCGTCGAGTAACAGTTTGGTGTGGAATAGACTAAAATTATATGTACTGCGATATTTGCTTATACTAGGGTTTTCTTATAAGGGATATGAAGGTTCCTTTTATGTCGTCGGCCTGTTTGTTGCGTATGATGTTTTTGGTTTCTAATTGCGACTATGTTAATTGTAATATTCATTCTATGGATTATTTGATTAGTCTCGTCCGGTCTTCTTGTTCGTTCACTTTGGTGTTCCGGGTTTTAAATTATTATTATTACCATATATTTCTTTTTTTTTTTTTTTTATTGTAAAAATGGCGGCTGTGTTTGAGATCATCAGGGGTGCGTCTGCCGAATTCGGACGTCGCCACGCCGTTGTGGAGTTCGGAACGGCGCGGCACCCGGGTGACTTATACGTGACCTGGTTTGATGCGCCAGAGGGCCATCCGTTACTGAGCCCTGACTTGCCATCCCCGAATTTGGCAGCTATTTTTGCTGCAGAATTAACTGTTATTTCGGATACATGTACTTTGTATTCCACTAGTCACAAATTGTCGACTAGTGGTTTATTTTGGTTGGTGACCTGGACGCCCGTAGCTTTAGACAATTTTAAAAAGCCTTATTTTACAAATAAATACACTCAGTTTTATCTCAGACTTCGTTGTATCATTTACTACGTCAAACCACTCTTCATTCAGTAGGTATTACCAAAAAAATCGAATAAGCTGGTAAACAAACCTAAAAAAGATCAAAAAACTAATTAAAGGAACAGAAATATAAATAATAATAGAAAACTTCCGAATATTCGGTCCATTTTAGTATTTCAATTGCCGATGCCGGCGGGTCTAGAAATGTTTTGCCCAAAGAAATCACGCCAGGCAAGATTTCGCCAAATTCCATGGCCTAAACAGGCTCACAGAGTCGGGACCGCACACAAACATAGCCCCTCAGGCAACATGTGATCCGGAATGCACCATACTCCGCTCTGATGCGGAGCCGGACATAAAACTCATTCACTTGTACACCCTCGTAGTTGGTAGTGATCCTAATTTGGGATGGCGACGCCAGTCATCTTTTAACTATTATACGTTTCGTGATGTACTCATTACATCTTACATTCTCTATCGAGGAACAACCCAGCGCACATAAAAAGGATATGCTCAAGACTATCGTTGAACAGCCGTGTTCATTCGGTTCCTAGACACGCTGTCCTCTTACTTTTCACCACCAAACAAATGAAAACAATCCCATTTTTCCGTGAGAATTTCTAGTTTCTCCTTAACATTCACCCCCGTTTTTTTAATGTTTTGTTCATTTTTAGAGTTTGAACCGATAAGTCACAGTAATTACAATTAAATAAAAAAACAGAATGGCAAAAAAACTCAAACCAACCAAAATACAATGTGTCCCAGGGGTAAGTGACCAGCTAGTGATGGCTGATATTACTCAGTCCAGTTATCACTTCCGCTGGATATTCAGGAATTGGAAATATAAAAATATTTTCCTGTTCTTCTGTATAACAGTATTTTTACAATGCCAATTAATATTTAGTTTAGTTATTGAAATAAACACGTTCGCACGTTAACATGGCAAATTTGTTTGTTTTAATATCGCAGAAAAAAAATTGGAACTGGATATAATTGGTAAACGATGGAGAGTGCGCTGCTGTCTAGATTGCATCAGCCAAGGGCCGGCGAACGGGAAAGTGAAAAACAATCATTAGTGAAACAGATGGCGAACAAGCAGGTCTACTACTACCACATAATTACGCATCAAAATATCGAAGAAGAAATTAAATATCTGCAAGCATATCCGGTTGTGCACTTTAAAAATGAAACGTCGCTTAACTGTCTCGCTTGTCTATGCAAGTATCTTTATTCCGGCAATGGTCGTCAAGTGCTACAGGATATTCTCAGCGACGAAATTATTAAAACTCGTCAATGCGCAGGACATTCATGTGGAGTGGGTAGCCTCGATCAATGGACGGAAACGTCATACGAAGTGTTGCCAGATGCCCCCGTCGCTTTACCTCCAAACCTTGTCCGTAATCCCTCCAAATATGGGGCTTTACATAGAAAAACCCTCATAAATATGTACTTGTTCATTTATTCAGTTTTTTACTCTACTTTTTATCTACACCCAAAGAACCTAAAGAAGTTTCAATGTAAGTCGACATTCGCTTACTACCCACACGTTCTGGATTGTCGATCCACCAACAGTCGGAATATTCGTCAATTTCTTCTCTTAAATATGCAAGTACGTATGACAGAAAGAGAAAGATAGTAATCTTGGATCCGTCGATCGATTTTCGTGGTAGTTCGATATGATTTGACCATAAATTAAAAAAAAATAAAGCTGCGTTGATAATTTTACAAACATGTTAATCGCACATTTTAAAAACATAATTTATTTATCATATTTTTTTCCCTCCACCATTCCCCCCAAACAATTTGTCCCCCCATTTTTTCCTCCAGAGCAAAAAAAAATCTTCAGTTTTGGAGGGTTTACCCCCAATCTGGTATCACTGCATACGAAGCTGATTGTACCGAAGTTGGAAATTCAGTATTTCTGTTCAAGGCGCAACATCTGACGCACAACTCGAGGGACTGGTGGATGAGAATGGTGAAGCCAATACAAATCACGTACGTAAACGATCATGGCAAAGAAGCGAAATATCAGCAGTAGACGGGAAAGTTCTATACGGAGGGAAAAACAATTCAGAATGTTCGGAAAAAATGGAGCAGTTTACGGTGGAAATAGCAAAAACGGTGCTTTCTCAGAAGCCAAAGCTATGGAAGTGCTTACAGGAACGCCTGAAGGGATCGAATTTATATGTAGCAAACAGTACGGCGAACGGATCAAAAATAACCTCCACATTTCCAGAATTTACCCCCCCCCCCCTGGTAAAAAAAATTGGTTGTAAAGACTGATTTTATACATGGGGTGGCAATGAGAAAAGTGCGAAAATCGAATTAAAAAGTGGCACTTTAGCAAAAAATGAATTTGCGAATTTAGCAATTTTGAAATGGTCACAATGTAGGTTGATGTAGTAGAAGTTGAGGAAAAATAAATAGAGTTGAGTTAGGTTAATATTGGTAAAGTTGAATTAAGTTTAGGTAGGTTAACGTTAGGTTAGGTTAAACTAGCGGTGCGCCCAGTCATGTCCCAGTGGCTGGAGCGGACACACGGCACCCTCACGTTCCGGCTCGTGCAGATTCTCTCGGGGCATGGCTGTTTCGGGAGGTATCTGCACAAGATTGCCGGCAGAGAGCCGACAGAGGAGTGCCATCACTGTGGTGTAGCGGTTGACACCGCACAACACACACTCGAGGAGTGCCCAGCGTGGGGGCCAGAGCGGGATGACCTAATGGCCATTGTGGGTCCAGACCTGTCGCTGCCGGCGGTGGTCAAGTCCATGGTTGACAGCGACAGGTCTTGGCAAGTGGTGAAATCCTTTTGCGAAGAGGTTCTGCAGCAGAAGGAACTGGCGGAACGGGCCAGAGAGATCGACCCATCGGCTGATCCAAGGCGCCGCAAGCGGACTGGACGCAGACGTGCCGCACAGGACCGCCGCCTGCCTCCGTAGAGTGACCACAGGATGACAGACATGGGGACGTCTGCCATCCTTACCAGTGCAAGGTCACTCAAGGTGGAATGAACACGGGTGAGAGATGAGGCCAATACGGGCCTCCGGAGGCGGCGCTCTGAAATTCGGAGCGGTGCTGGTGGTGCTGTAGAAGTAAAGCGCGAGCGTCCCTGCAGCCCACCGTAACAGCATAGCGGCGGCAGACGGAGAGGTTTTTTAGTGGGTAAACAACTCAGGGTCTCATTAGCCCGTAACGAGGAGTCCCACATAACCACCCGGGTCCGTCCCCACACCCGGGTGGTATGCGTAATGCATTTTTCCTCTCCTTAAAAAAAAAAAATGCAATGCCAAGGTCGACAAGGAATTGCGTCGCATTTGCAGGTAAGATTGATTTTTTCCTCCCTCATTTTATTCTTAAGACTAACATCTTGTGCCTTTTCATTGACGTTGAAAAACTCTTGTTGCAGGAAACAAAGTGACACTGGCATCGTTAAAACGTTATCCGATTTAACGAGAAATAAAAAACCATAAACTCAATAATATTGTTTTTTTTTGTTTCCGAAATATAATTAATATTTTTTTTTAATTATCCAACTGTCCAGTTATCAAACGTCAATGTCAACTACTACGCTTTACACTGCTCCACAAAACTAACAGTTAATTAAAAAGTTGATCAGTCCACCGTGATCTCACTGGAGACTCCAAGAGATATTAAATGAAAAGAAACGCTGTGATTGGTCCTGTTGATAGCGTTTGGTTATCGTATTCGGCATGCCAAACGATCAGTCTTGCTCGGTACATCGCGCCAACAACATGGACTTAACCAATTTAATAAGGCGGCAGGAAGAGGTGGAGTGGCGTCTGTCAAGTGTGAGGTCGCAAGGTGCACTAGAGGAGAAAATGGGCCAACCTGTTCCAATTGCGATTTGAGACAAAAGTTGGTAGAAGCAGAATTAGTATTTGTAAAATGGAAAATAGACGCCGCGCTCAAGATAATGGCGTAAGTGAATCCCTTAAATCTACACGGAAAAAAATATCTATCTATTGGTATAAACATTCTTTTTATTTATTTTTTATGGTTTTTTTTTATATGTATATAAAAAATGGTGCAACAAGTCGGACGTTTTTACAAAAAAAAAAGAAATTACAATAAAAAAATCTCTTGTCGATATACCCTTAAACGAATGTTTTTTATCGATAATTTTACGTAACTAATCAACCTACTTTCGGCGGTCACTTATCCCTGAAACACACTGTATTAATATATAATTTGCCTAAATTTTTAAGACTAACATCTTGTGCCTTTACATTTACGTTGAAAAATTTTGTTGCAGGAAACAAAGTGACACTGGCATCGTTAAAACGTTATCCGATTTAACGAAAATGCGAATAAAAAACCATAACCTCAATAATATTGTTTTTTTTTTGTTTCCGAAATATAATTGATATATATTTTTTTAACTATCCCATTGTCCAGTTATCAAACGTCAATGTCAACTACTACGCTTTACAGTGCTCCATAAAACTAACAACAGTTAATTAAAAAGTTGATCAGTCCACCGTGATCGCACTGGAGATTCCAAGAGATATTAAATTAAAAGAAACGCTGTGATTGGTCCTGTTGATAGCGTTTGGTTATCGTATTCGGCAAGTCAAACGAACAGTCTTGCTCGGTACGTCGCGCCAACAACATGGACTTAACCAATTTAATAAGGCGGCCAGAAGAGGTGGAGTGGCGTCCGTCAAGTGTGAGGTCGCAAGGTGCACTAGAGGAGAAAATGGGCCAACCTGTTCCAATTGCGATTTGAGACAAAAGTTGGTAGAAGCAGAATTAGTATTTGTAAAATGGAAAATAGACGCTGCGCTCAAGATAATGGCGTAAGTGAATCCCTTAAATCTACACGGAAAAAAATATCTATCTATTGGTATAAACATTCTTTTTATTAATTTTTTTTGGTTTTTTTTTTATATGTATATAAAAAATGGTGCAACACGTCGGACGTTTTTACAAAAAAAAAGAAATTACAATAAAAAAATCTCTTGTCGATATACCCTAAACGAATGTTTTTTATCGATAATTTTACGTAACTAATCAACCTACTTTCGGCGGTCACTTATCCCTGAAACACACTGTATTAATATATAATTTGCCTAAATGTTTAAGACTAACATCTTGTGCCTGTTCGTTTACGTTGAAAAATTTTGTTGCAGGAAACAAAGTAACACTGGCATCGTTAAAACGTTATCCGATTTAACGAAAATGCGAATAAAAAACCATAACCTCAATAATATTGTTTTTTTTTGTTTCCGAAATATAATTGATATTTTTTTTTAACTATCCCATTGTCCAGTTATCAAACGTCAATGTCAACTACTATGCTTTACACGTCTGCTCCATAAAACTAACAACAGTTAATTAAAAAGTTGATCAGTCCACCGTGATCGCACTGGAGTTTCCAAGAGATATTAAATGAAAAGAAACGCTGTGATTGGTCCTGTTGATAGTGTTTGGTTATCGTATTCGGCAAGCCAAACGAACAGTCTTGCTCGGTACGTCGCGCCAACAACATGTACTTAACCAATTTAATAAGGCGGCCAGAAGAGGTGGAGTGGCGCCTGTCAAGTGTGAGGTCGCAAGGTGCACTAGAGGAGAAAATGGGCCAACCTGTTCCAATTGCGATTTAAGACAAAAGTTGGTAGAAGCGGAATTAGTATTTTTTTTTTTTTTATTATTTAATAAGCAGGCAGGCAGTTAGAAAACTGATGTAGCCTGTATCCAGTGATCATTGTGACAATAATCATAGTCAAGTTGTGGATGTGATGTACTTGTCTAGTCCATTCTTAAACTTATTCACATTTTGAGCTGAGATCACGTCCTCTGGGAGTTTGTTCCAACATCTCACTACTCGGTTGCTCAAAAAGTGTTTAAAAGGGTTACTGTGAGATCTGATACTCTCTAGCTTTAAGTGATGACCACTCAGACGAGTGTTGTTATTACGCTTGAACATCTCATGAAAATCCTTGAGGTCATAATGTTTAGTTAGTATTTGTAAAAAAGAAAATAGACGCCGCGCTCAAGATAATGGCGTGAGTGAATCCCTTCGGAAATTGGAAGTGAAATCTACACGGAAAAAAAAAATCTATCTATACCTTTTATTTTTTTTTTATGATTTTTTTATATGTATATCAAAAATGGTGCAACAAGTCGGACGTTTCTACAAAAAAAAAAGAAATTACAATAAAAAAAATCTCTTGTATACCCTTAAACTAATGTTTTTTATCGATACTTTTACGTAAGTAACTAATCAACCTACTTTCGGCGGTCACTTCTCCCTGGGACACATTGAATTAATATATAACTTGCCTAAATGAATGAGCAAAATAATTCGTATAAAAGCACCTAAAACTTTAGAAGGTGCTTTACAAATGGATATGGAAGAGTCTTATGTCGACAGGCTAAAATAGAAAAACGTGAGATGGCTGCAAGATAATCAATTAACAAGGGATTTAATTAAAGTTTAATGAAAAAACGTCATTTAAACCTAATCCGCATTAAAGACCCGAAAACATGATGTCTAAACATGCAAATAATGCAAGAAGAAGCGTTCTTCAAAGAAACTTTGAATTCATTATCATATTGTTACCAAGTTGCCAGACGAGAAAGTTATTAGTGGTAACTCGTCCTTCCACTTTCACGTAACTCTACATAGGGTAAGTTCGCCAGTAAATATACAAATTCAGTGAACGATAAAAATACAAGTAATTTTTCGTAAAATAAGCGATGTGGTATAAACATAGAACTTTAAATGCGGAAAATCTACCAAAGAAAATTTTCAATAGTACCGGACGAACTCCTTAAAGAGTGAGAAGAAGTTTTGCGAAATAAACTAAGCAAGTTAAAAATTTATATCAACTATTGAGAAGCACGGAAGGAAGCCCGCCTTTTCCGCATGTTCATCAAACCAATCAAACTGTTACATCGACCTTTATAGGTCAACCAAAATGGAAAACGAGAATTTACGGAAAGAAAATTACTCTCTTAAACAGCGAATTATGGAGTTATCCGGTTTGCTCGAAAAAATCCACGTTGCTTCGATGCTTAGTATGAATTGTGAAATTAGGTTATACTTGAATTTTACTACCTCAAAGCTTTTTTTCTAATACTGTTCCTCTTCGTTTGCAGAAACCGAACCGGGAAACAATCGTAATGGAAATGATGGAGAATGCTCAAGGCAATAAGGATAAACAACAGAAGCGTCACTGTTACCAAAAAAAATGTAGTTCGCACTCCATACTCTTGGTATGTCTCGATTTAGAGTAGTTTTCTAATTGTTTTATTTATAGACTACAAATCCAGTGGACGAATAAAATACAAGTTTTTTTCGTAAAATAAGATATATGGTATAAACATAGAACTTAAAATGCGGAAAATGTACCAAAGTAAATTTTCAATAGTACCGGACGAACTCCTTAAAGAGTGGGAAGAAGTTTTGCGAAAAAAACTAAGTAAGTTAAAAAATAATATCAACTATTCAGAAGTACGGAAGGAAGCCAGTCTTTTCCGCATGAACTTTACATGGCAAAAATATAATCGATTAGAGCCTGATACTTCAGAGTTTTATGAAAAACAAAAAGAAAAATTAAATACATCGAACAGCTGTATGAACAATATCGGAGGAGCATAACGCAACATCATGAAAACGACATCTGGAACAATGGAGTAAATAGAAAATATCTCGAACTGATAGTAGTATTAGTATTCATCACAACGTCTGCTTTAAAAGTCGAATTTTGGAGATCGTTCAGAAATATAATTTATTTTTTTATTTCTCTTGTTACAGCAAAATGGAACACGTAGAAGAAAGTTCACCTCTATTTTTGTCCCAGGTGTTTGTTCAAAACCCAGATGATGACCATGTTAATGACGATCCAGTAAGAAAAATAATTATTGCCAAACGTAAAAAACGACAACACAAAATTCAAAACAAGGTGCAAAAACGCAGTGTTCCAGGGCAGCCATCATCATTTGTGATCATCAAAAAGCCGGGAAAGGGTAGCAGGTTAATTAAAATCCAGATCATTAACCAGTGTTGCCAGATCCAATTTGAAAACGTCAGAAGAAGTTTAGCCCAGAAATCAGGAGATTAGTAAAAATATCAGTAGGCTAATTATTTGTTAACCAAAACTTACCTAGGTATATCAGTTTTTTTTCTTTCAATGTTTATGAATATGTTTAGTTAATCATAGATTATTGTACAAAATATTTTGTTATTATGTTACATTACCAATTCAAAAGAGTTAGAACATTATAGTGGAAAGGAGTTAGTTTATGCTGCTACCTATTTACCAAAAAGGAAATAATGAACTTTTCTCAATTTAATGATTGGTATGATTAATTTCAAATTAAACTGCAACAAAAATCAAGATTGTACCTATTTGCAAAAAATAAATTATTATCTGACAATCAACAATACAACATTCGTAAGAAGAATGACACATTGTCTTAATTAGGTAACCCAAAAACGTAATCTATTAGCTGAAGAAGTAGATGGCAATGATTCCGTTATTAGCCTTTAAATTGGTAATGTTCGTCACAATGAACATAGTCTTCGACCCAGTTTTAAATTTTTTATAAGACAGAATTTTCTGCTCTAGACAATGGCGCGGAGGCTAGAACGCCAAATTAAGGGTTAACTTTTGCCAATTTAAGGATCCAACAATACTCTTCAGTTTTGCGGCATGTTTATCTCCAGCCCCGAAAGAAAGAAAGCCTATTTATACCTAGTGTTAAAACTAGGCTTAGTAATTTAATAAATAATTTCCACTTTTCATAAGATTGTTCCTATTTTTTATCTATCCATCTAATTCCAAAACCAATTGAACACAACACTCCAATGAGGCCTCAATACTAATCACACCAGCCGTGTCACATCAATCTTGTCTAACTTGATGTCCTCAACACACAAGTTAGATGAGATATGCATGACACGGCAGACCTCACATAACCCATGATACAGCAGCATCTCCAACTTACAATACACAGATGTAAATAGCCCTATTCAAGAGCAAAAAGCAGGTTTAAGTAAAACAAATGCTGTGTTTAAGTACTTTGGATATGGATACAATTTAATTTACACACTTGACACCACCACAAATATGAAGAATGAACCAGCAATGAATATACAATATGTAATGAATTATTCAGGGTGTGGAAGTATAAGAAAAGGTAACTAGTGAAATCTGTTAAACCATATTCAAAGACAGGTGATGTTGGATGTGTGCATATTCCTTATAATGATGACCAGTGAATGACAAACTTGAAAAACACATCTACAACAAAAATAAAAATTACATTTACAAATAATTTAACAGAAAGTGTTGTTGCCTGTAACAGGATAGTGCATCACATGTTACAGGCAAGACACTTTATTATTATCTTGTAATATACAAATTAATAGAGGTTGGCATAAAAACCACTTAGATGAGAAATGGTAAGGATGATTATTAAGATTCTTTAGCTGAGAATTTCCAATATCAGGTAACATTTAGGTCGTGCACCAAGGTTGTGTAAGGATGGTAACTTGACGCTGAGCAACTTTCACTATTGAGACAACTAAGAAATCGCAAAAATAACTCCTAATTATGAGTTAATTGAAACTTAATTATCAACTAAGGCTGTACACCCTTCCTGAAAAGAGATAAAACTAAACAAAAACTAAGAATTTGACATTCCTTAACCTAAATAACAATATACAAGATACGAGTAAGCTTCATACATAAACGACAAACCCGAAATTGTGCAATCGCTTGACTAAATACACCACACACATTCCTAAATTATTTCCTTGCAGTTCAGACAAAATTGAGACATAACTTACGAATAAATGAGCTACACAACAAATGAAACCGCTATTGCAATAAAAAACTAAATTATAACAGAACTGAACCTCGTACGTAGTCTGACTAGCCCGAGTTTATGAAGCACAATGATGAAATGAATGAGCGTTGAGCGCTTTCACTTTGTGGTCTTTGTGAAACTTGAAACTTGTACCAGTCACAGATAAAATATAGGGAAGATTCCGTGTATTAAGACATACCTGAACAAACTATTGTCATCCTTTACCATCTCAGTATGTATTCCATAAGGAAAAAGAGACAAACAAGGTAGTTCTACTCGGTCGTGAATTATATCACCGACTCCATTTTCTTAATTTTTCTTGAACAATGCTACCAACCTGACTAGATAAAATGTCATTACTATTAGTGTTGTCCAGTCTTCATCGTATGCTTTTATCGGCAATAATAATATTTTTACCAAATTAGGTAGCGATGAACAGTGCGAATAAACCTTATTTCCTACCCAGAATCACGATCTTCTGCGATCCTTAATATGTCATGATTTCTAAATCTACACTTTAGGATAAAAATAAAATCACAAAATTAATGAAATATTTTCTTTAATTAAAATGTCAAATGTCATAAGAAGTGTTCTGTCTAAAACGTATGCCACTAGTTGGCGCCACTTAGCGGTAAGGTCCCGCTAAGAAACACAATTACCTAGCCTCAAAGAACAACTAACTAGAAGAAGGTCATTTTATTTTTTTACATAATTTTATTAACTTGTAAACTATAGGCGCTCTGAGAATTTAGACAAGTTTCTGGACCTGACGCCTCAGTGCTGCCGCCCTGATGAACGGCATTTCAGAAAACCCTCATTATAACATGTTTTACGGAACTTATCATCCCTTAAAGCATACCTAACAATTTTCGTATGATGGCTTCTTTATAATTAATCAGTCTACACAAGTATCACATGAGTGTCATTATTAAACTAAACTTACTTTACTTTCTGGTTGACATGACATTGGATGATTACCAAATATGGTGGCTACTACGTCAGAATGTAATCACTTATGGGTACGCCCTTGCCTGAAACAACAGCTTAAAAATGTGCGGAGCATATTTTTGAATACTTTTTAGGGCACCAGTCGTCTGCCTTTTTGATATTTTTGACCCATATTAGCCTTTGTTCAGTGTCCTGTGGAAACCTGTTGGAAATTAAAAACATCGATTCATTTTCTGAGTTGGCTATCAATAGATTTATCGATATCACGATCGATCGCTTAAGTACAACACTATGCAATACAAATATTTGAATCCCACTATTTATAATTACATTACGAATGCAAATACGAATGGTTAATTCACAAAGCTACACACATGTAGCCGGCAACAAATATTGAATAAGATTTTCAGTTACTTTTACCTTAATAAGGTTCGAAATTTTAAAATTCAAGTCAAAACTAAATTACCGGTGAAACGTAATGTCTTTATTTTGTTCATTCAGGTAACCCTGGCGGTTTTTACACCATGGAACCACACAAGTCATCACTTTTATCACATTCCGTGCACTTATCGAACAGAAATATACATGAAAAGCTTTATTTTAATCACTTTTACTATTTGCGGTTTAGGTGCACTAGTATAGCCAAACAAAGATCGTTGACAGGCATTGCTGGCGTCACCCACAGATATAATAGACTCGGTCTATTAAATTAATAAGTCTATGGTACCAGTTGTACCATGTGACGTTTAATGAGGGTTTTTGATACTTTTTCTGCCGCTATGGGGAGGTGAGATGGCAGCACTGAGCCGACCTTATAACGAACTGTCAAAATAAATACGCGCATTTAATTTTCAACATATTTATAGGTTTATTTATTCTGAAAACCATTACTTTAGTCATATTGTTACCTAAACTAAATAAATAAAATAGTTCCAAGTCAATTCTCATGAAATTAACAAAGTTATAGTAATTATTTTGAATACCAGTGACTTTGAGCGCCTGTTTTAGAGTTCAATCTTCAGTTCGACGACCATGTATTAGTCGTAATCCATTACAAAATCAATTCTCTTCCAAATAAAATAGAATTTCAATATTTTAGGCCCAGGTGCCTATGAATAGTATGAATCTGACAGCTGTCGAGACCAGGGGCGTACGAAGCGCCGCCTGGTGGCAGAAAAATTATCGAAAACCCTCATTTGGCATGTATAAAGGCGGAAACACACTATTAAAACGCGACGCTACGCAACGTGTCGCCACCCGATGTGCACCGTGCACATACCCAACACACGATGCCACGACACGCTAGTTATTTCTGAACATAGTTGCCTTATGGCAGTGGAAGTATATAGTCGAGCGATATGGATTTCATACATTACGAGTCAGATGATGATTTTGAAGAAGATTTGATGCATATTTTGGGTACATATATGATACTTAAATGACTCAAGAATCTTCCTATGCATTATTTCTCACAGTATGATCCCTGTATTGAACTAAACTCATGTCATGGGTGGCGTGTTTACGATCTATGCGGTCTGGATCGGGTGGCGTGTGAGCGCAAAACGTGGCGTCGGATGTTCATAGTGTGCTCTTGGTAATAGAAAATGATACAACTTGATACGACTCAACACGCGTCGCGTTTCGTCGGGTCGCGTCGCGTTTTAGAAGTGTGTTTCCGCCTTAATTTTATTGACATTTTAGTTTTTTTTTTCTTTTTTTTTTTTTGTGATTATGGCTTACTGCTGCCAGGGCACTTTGCCAATGTCAAGTATGTTCAGTGCCCACACTTAAAGCTGTGGAGTGCACCTATAATTTAGCCCAGATTTGGAATTTAGAGTTATATACATAATACAGTAATAATTACTACAGTCAGTTCGTCATTCTGTGCTTTCAGCTTGTTTGAGATATTGTTTGAAACATTTGTTATGTCCATTTGATCTCTTCATTATGTACACACTATTGTAACTCTTACTGCCATTTAAATTGAGTTTTTTTTTATGATCTCTTTTCTGTTTGTAATCTCGCAGTTTGGCCAGGAGGCACCAAGCCATGCTTCCTCAAAATGGCATCAAGCCGGGTTCACACTTCACACTACATAGTGGGCGGATGGGCACCTTGTAGTGATACCATAATATGGATTTACACACCAGACAACATAATTATCTTATTGTGATCTGATCAACTTTCGATAAAAACGACTTTGTCCATCATGACATGCACTACGTGGGTCGTTTTACTTAAAAAGCTCACATGTCGGCTCACTTATCAATTAACTCATAAACAGAATATGTATTTGTACGCAATAATTCGAGCTTGTCTAGTTTGAAAATTGTGGGATAAACCTTTTATTTTGTAATCTTACATATTAATTCACTGTCTAATAATATTAATGGACTTTAAATTTTCAGATAAAACTGCTTTTCCGGATTATTCAAGTACCATGAACAATAATTATTGTTTATTCAGCTGGTCATACATAAAATGGCTGTACATTAAACTCGCAGTCCAGTCATGTCACTGTCACTTGTCAAACTATTCTGTATCTGTAACTATTCTGTATCTTATCTTCTTTTCGCTGCGTGTCGTGTCGTGATTGTGAAGTGGGGACGCCGGGGTCGCCGGGCGCCGGGGACGGAGACCAAGGACCAACGACCTAGGACATTTGGGTTTTTTCCGTTCATTTCTGTCGTGAAGTTAATTTAACTTAATTTCATTAGTGCTTCATTTCTTGTTGGTGTCGGACGTTTCGTTTCATTTGTATTCGAGTTCGGCTGGAATTCTGAGATATTCTCTTATTATAACATAACTTTAAGGCTGCTTTGTTCATCATGCCAACTCGTTTAATACTGCAGTTTCGAGTGATTTTCTTCTTATTATCATGTCGCATTACTTCAGGTATTGGGTGAAGTGTATATCTTATGGTGTTCGTTGTCTAATTAGGCGTTTTAGTGACAAAATATATTTTTAATTTATTATTTTCACATAATTTGTGTTTTGACACTATTTTGATTTGGAAAAATCTTCATTTCGATATGGGCTAATGAACAACTTATTCACGAATGAATTATTTGTTGTTTCAACTATTCACTGTTGGCATTCAGACATGAAAATATTGTGATATGTGTAACTATTTACATCTTGATTATATCATTGGATAATAAATTACTAAGTGAAAAGTGTATTTTCAAAACAATTCAATTTCTCGAAATTGAATTGTTTTAAAAGAAACCCTTTTGAAAGAAAATGCATACTGTAGGTGTCATAATAAAATAAAATTATTTAAATAAAATTGGCATTAGGAAAAAAAAATGGACATGAATAAAGCTTGTACTGAGCGAGTGTTTTTCTCTTTGGTGTTAATCTAAAGGTGTTAGCTTTGTTCTAGTAGGTTTATTATCAAAGTTAATTTGACAATTATGGTCTGTATAACCATTATTTGCATGCTGTAATTTTGGACTTGTCGAAAAATACATAGTCCTCCTCATTGCTTTTGATGATGGCAGCCCTAAATATAATTCATGGACATTGTCTAGTGTGAGCCCTGATATTGCTGGCTGACAATTGTTGTTCATTCTAAATTCTCTTCTGCAAGCAGAGTGATAGGTCATATGTTTATAGGAATTGTACCACAGCGCTCATTTGTTCAGTCCAGTCTTTATATTGTATAGGTTGTTCTTAGAGGGATATAGTATATGTAAAGTGTTTATTGTATTATTTGTCAGGTCACTTACAAGGAGTCAGGGTCTGTTTCTTTGAATATATTGCTTACATTGGGGCTTATATTGGGGTGACAGAATGCATTGTGAAGTATAAAAACCTCAGAAGATGGATGCCAACACATAACATATTGTGATATATTGACATTACTACAGACCTAATGCACCCATGTACCTCCTAATACGTCCTTACATATAAGTATTATAAGTAATAGGAGAGGCCATGTCCAGCAGTGGACTAATATGAGTAAACTGATGATTATGTGTTTTTACTCCAGAAAGTTTGATTGGTTTGGAAATTGCTTGATTCATATTAAAGGCAAAGCCATACTGGATGCGCGTGCGCGTGTTGCACACGCTTCCTGTGTGGCTCGGCCTTAAATGGTCATTTATTATAGCACTTTAGACACGTCAACATGTTTAATTGTGTTGTTGCTTTCCTCGAGGAAGTCGTTACGAAATTAATAGTCATGGTTTTAAATAACACGAAAGGGACAATTCAGTACCTATTTGATTTAGGTACATGTACTATAATGTATAAAATGGTACCTATTCGTGCGCTATTACATTCCATACGATGTAGGTATGTCAATGTGAATACATCGCGTATATGGGCGTTCAATTAGTTAATTATTCCGGAATTCGTTATCGATACCGGGACTTTTGACCCGTCGCGAGCGATAAAAAACGGGTCGCACTTATCAGTAGGTTCATTTGGTGCCGCATGCGTTATTATTTAATGGTTGGTTGCCTTTTAAATGTTATGGATAACGAAATGTACTTAAGTAAATTGTGATTGAATTGTTTCACCGTGTCTTTTGTTAGGAACGAATACCTAATCACTATATGTGTAAAAATCTTTCGAGTATTGAACCAACCAACCAGTGGTTTATATACTCAAAGCTGGAAAGATGAAATCAAAATTGCTTCTTCTGTTTATCAAAGATTACATCTTCTATAATTTCAGGCACTTACACAATAAAAAAAATCGTCATGTGATTCACAGCAAGCGTCAAAATAATTGCTTTTTGTTGATTTTCCATGGTAGGTACCTATAGTTTTCTACATTATTTTTATAGATTACTGATTTCTGCAATTTCTTGAGGCACACGTAATGTTTTTTTAGTTTAATTGCGTATTGCAACGGTATCCAGCCGTGATGCGAAACGTGGAACGTGTCGAACTTTGACAAAGTTTATTTTTTCTTATTGTGTCCCTTCGTCACTTCCAAGTTCAACCAATTCAATGTTAGCACTTATAATAATGTTCACGGCTGACAGTATTGATGTAGCAGTACGTTCCGTAGTGGTCGCAGACGTGGCTGGAAGAAACGACCACTTATTTATTTTTATTTTCTCTAGCTATTGCCCGATACTTTTGTTAGACTGTTCGGAGGGAACAGAGAAATAACCTTTCTTTTTTTATTTCTGGTATCACGATGATAAATAAAATTTTCGTAAACATATTGCTTCGACTTTTTTCCTTGTCCTCGAAACATTGCTATATTTTGTTTTTTTGAAATAAAAATGAATTTTACCAGAACACAATAAGGGTGTGCTTATCACGGTAGCGCTTTGAGCACTATGAGTTAAAAGCGAGACTTCATTACGATTCAAGGCAACGCCTTCTGCTCCGCTACCGTATTGCGTTGTCATAGATAACATCATTGTAAAAAATATTTTGTCCTTTTCAATGGCTATTAGGTGTTATTTACAAGTTTTACAACGGAAGGAAGAAATAAGTTAATAAGAACTTATTAATATGTATATGTCCCAATTTTCGCGAGTAAACGTAACGTTGACAAACGAGGAATCATTCCAGTTTTTTGATACTGCGATATGCAAGTATCTATAAAGCAAAATGAACCAGCTCTGTTCAGTCCCGTTGTTAAATGGACAATCAATGGCGGTGAGCATCGTTCAGGATGGTATTCTCATGCTTCAACTTCGACCCAGGATTGGGCTTGCTTTACGGCTAACACAAAGTCCAAAAATTCGTCTGTCTCCTGGGGTACGTCACTGCGAGGCCAGTTTATAAAGGTAAACTGCACGACGTCTTGTGCATCACCGTCTTGATTCAATTGTGATTCACCGTCTTGCAATTTCATGAGGCACGCGTTATGTTTTTTTAGTTTGATCGCGTATTGCAACGGTAGCCAGCCGTGATGCGAAACGTGAAACGTGTCGAACTTTGACAATGTTTATTTTTTCTTATTGTGCCACTTCCTCACTTTCAAGTTCAACTAATTCCGTGTTAGCACTTATAATGTTCACGGCTGCCAGTATCGATGTAGCAGTACGTTCACAATAATGTAGTATCGATGTAGCAGTACGTTCCATAGTGGTCGCAGACGTGACTGGAAGAAACGACCACTTAATTATTTTTATTTTCTCTAGCTATTGCCCGATACTTTTGTTAGACTGTTCGGAGGGAACAGAGAAATAACCTTTCTTTTTTTATTTCTGGTATGACGATGATAAATAAAATTTTCGTAAACATATTGCTTCGACTTTTTTCCTTGTCCTCGAAACATTGCTATATTTTGTTTTTTTTTAAATAAAAATGAATTTAACCAGAACACAATAAAGGTGTGCTTATCACGGTAGCGCTTTGAGCACTATGTATGAGTTAAAAGCGAGACTTAATTACGATTCAAGGCAACGCCTTCTGCTCCGCTACCGTATTGCGTTGTCATAGATAACATCATTGTAAAAAATATTTTGCCCTTTACAATGGCTATTAGGTGTTATTTACAAGTTTTACAACGGAAGGAAGAAATAAGTTAATAAGAACTTATTAATATGTATGTCCCAATTTTCGCGAGTAAACGTAACGTTGACAAACGAGGAATCATTCCAGTTTTTTGATACTGCGATATGCAAGTATCTATCAAGCTAAAAGAACCAGCTCTGTTCAGTCCCGTTGTTAAATGGACAATCAATGGCGGTGAGCATCGTTCAGGATGGTATTCTCATGCTTCAACTTCGACCCAGGATTGGGCTTGCTTTACGGCTAACACAAAGTCCAAAAATTCGTCTGTCTCCAGGGGTACGTCACTGCGAGGCCAGTTTATAAAGTTAAACTGCACGACGTCTTGTGCATCACCGTCTTGATTCATTTGTGATTCACCGTCTTGCAATTTCATGAGGCACGCGTAATGTTTTTTAGTTTGATTGCGTATTGCAACGATAGCCAGCCGTGATGCGAAACGTGAAACGTGTCGAACTTTGACAATGTTTATTTTTTCTTATTGTGCCACTTCCTCACTTTCAAGTTCAACTAACTCCGTGTTAGCATTTATAATGTTCACGGCTGCCAGTATCGATGTAGCAGTACGATCACAATAATGTAGTATCGATGTAGCAGTACGTTCCATAGTGCTCGCAGACGTGGCTGGAAGTTCCGTTGAAATGGTTGTGGCTAATTAAAACGACCAATTTTTTATTTTTACTTTCTCTTGCTATTGCTCGATACTTTTGTTTCACTGTTCGGAGGGAACAGAGAAATAACCTTTCTTTTTTTCATTTCTGGTATCACGATGATAAATAAAATATTCGTGAACATGGTGCTTCGACTTTTTTCGTTGTCCTTGAAACATTGCTATTTCTTTTTAAATAAAAATGAACTGTACCAAAACACAATTATGGTGTGCTCATCAAGGTAGCGCTTTGAGCACTATGATTCTTGATATCTGCAAATCTGCAATTTTTTGTATATTTCTTCCGAAACCGCCGGAAATTCTTTTAGCCGGATTTTAGCTGTTTTCTAGTCGCCTTCACTCACTATCAATGTTCTTTGTTTTGTCCGATATTTTTTCTCTAGACATAAAACTAGACTATACGGTAATCTTTCCTAAAAAAGCAATTGTTATTTTATGAAGATATAAAACTTGCCCAGAAAATCATGAAGGCTTAGGTAAGCTTTATTTTCCATATGCAGATCTAGCATTCTATGGAACGACTCGCAGATATTGTTGGTTCGATCTACAGGATTATTAACTGACAGCCTCTCGCCTTTCTCTACCCATGTTTCTGTGATGTAAATTATGAATTTCTGAACTTTTCCATTAGTGATATGATTTTGTACCTGTTTAGCTGTTTCAAGGACCTTTAGAGCAATTGAAACTCCTGGGGTACGTCACTGCGAGGCCAGTTTATAAAGTTAAACTGCACGACGTCTTCTTGATTCAATTGTGATTCACCGTCTTGCAATTTCATGAGGCACGCGTAATGTTTTTTTAGTTTGATTGCGTATTGCAACGGTATCCAACCGTGATTCGAAACGTGAAACGTGTAGAACTTTGACAATGTTTGTTTTTTGTTATTGTGTCCCTTCCAAGATCAACCAATTCAATGTTACCACTTATAATGTTCACGGCTGACAGTATCGATGTCAGTACGTTCACAATAATGTAGTATTCCTGTAGCAGCACGTTCCATAATGGTCGCAGACGTGGTTGGAAGAAACTACAACTGTTTTTTTTTCTCTAACTATTGCCCGATACTTTTGTTTGACTGTTCGGAGGGAACAGAGAAATAACCTTTTTTTATTTCTGGTATCACGATGATGAATAAAATTTTCGTAAACGTATTGCTTCGACTTTTTTCCTTCTCCTCGAAACATTGCCATTTTTTGTTTTTTGAAATAAAAATGAACTTTACCAGAACACAATAAGGATGTGCTTATCACGGTAGCGCTTTGAGCACTATAAGTTAAAAGCGGGACTTCATTGTAATTCAAGTCAAGGCAATGCCTTCTGCTCCGCTACCGTATTGCGTTGTCATAGATAACATCATTTTAAAAAATATGTTGCCCTTTTCAATGGCCATTAGGTGTTATTGACAAGTTTGACAACAGAAGGAAGAAATAAGCTAACAAGAACTTATTAATATTTACTGTAACGGGGTGAATAGGAATGGCGGGGTAAATTGGGATAAAAATCTACTTTTTCAAACCGAGCCGTTAGTACCATTACTGACCAAGTGAAGTTCGATTCGTCAATTTTTTAACGAGCTACGTATTTTTCGCTACTGGCCTAAACTGAACATTTTAGATGTTCAGTTTAGCCAGTAGCGAACCGTTCGTTACGTTCAACCGTTTACCACAGTCAACACACAACCAATCAACTTCCAAAGGAATCTGCCATATGTCATCAAGTGCTGGGATTACGACCCTACACTTGGGGTGAGGTATTAAAATAGCCCAGCATTCATCAAGTATATTGGCGTTGTTCATGCTCATTCAAAATATAATAAATCCTAAGAACAAATAGTCTAAAGATTTTGGTATTTCGAGAGCGTAAACTTCGTCTGTCACTAGTGACGAGAGTTTGTAAAGGACAACGCAACGATTTATTTTTTAACAGTTACCAGGCTATTTTATTAGTTGAATTTTCATAGATTCCATGTTATTGTTTGGTTAGTTCTAAAACAATTGACAATTTAAATGTTAAACATTATGAATGTTAGATAAAAGTTTCCTGTAAAATATGGGTGGGAGTGGGCATGGGTGTTGAGATAACAAAAACATTGATTGTTTTAAACTATTTTATTTGTAAAATAAATAATATTATTGAACTACATATTGACCCCATGCTTTAGTGTTAATATTATTTCTTAAAATCTCTTTTCATCTTTACCACAAAGTACTTTTTTCCGTTTTATTTGAGTGTACAAGTTATGTTTTTCGCCAACTAGATTGCATTCAAAGTTTGGCTTAAATCTAAACATTGGAAATATTTCTCAAAGTTAAGATTTCGTATTGCTGCTGCATTAACACCCTTATTATTCGTAACTAAATTTTTATTTTGCAAACTCACTACTTACTTACATCAAAGTCATTTTCCAGAATGTAAGCATACATTAATTTTTGAACAGCCGAGCCGTAGATAGCAACTTGTGGTAGATTTTTTCCGTAGCATTAACTAGTGCGGACTCAAAGTCCATCTCGACACTCTTAAGATTTGGTACCTAATCCTTTAAAAACCACCAGTTAGCTTCATTTCTTCTTGCTTTCACATAAAGCATAAACAGCTGCCTTTCCCTGTGACATAACAAATTTGATAAAGTATTCTTGCTTTCGAAGTTAGTATTCAACTAATATGTCGTTTCCAATTTCATTACCTTCCCCTTGAACTTTACCTGAAATGTCAGCAACTGTCTTGGTCTTGGCTTGAATGGCATACTCTGTAAATTCATAAAAAAATAAGACCAAGAAAAAATAGCAATACTGAATTTTCAAATCAGACATCCTGATGTGTTCAAGTGTTATTACTTAAAAAAATTGGCCTCTTGCAGTATTTTGAGCATATGGTCACTGGCGAATCGAAAGCCATGTCTCCGTTCGTAGCCCCCTGCTTTGAAAATATCCTGAGCAAGCTTATGGTCCTAAATACATTTTTAGAGTTTATTAAAGTTCACGTTCACAAGACGCTGTAATAAAACTATTCAACCAATTTGAAAACATTTTTTTGTTTTCGAGTTCTAAATTCAAAAGTATGAAAATGCCAAATGTTTATTTTGTTTAAATCGCGGGAGACTGGCAAACGACACGAGTTAAAAGGCAGCCCTCGTAAATAAGTGTTTTATGAATAATAACGTTAAATGTAGCTAAAAATAGCTCATTGACTGAAAATTATGATAATATTGGTTTTTGCACATAATACAGCTCAAAAAGAAATTAAACGTTTTGATATTTTTGTGGGCAAAATTATCGTTATCATTAATTTGTTAGTTGTTATTGTTCCTCGTACTTCTTAGTATCTTATTACACTGTAAGCCATTAGACGATGAGGCGTTTTTTGTTGAATGTGACTGTCGATCTGCTGATATGTTATTACACAACCACACATACACTCACATTCATATAATTAATGCATGCTACTTATATAATACAACGGTTTACCACAGTCAACACACAACCAATCATCTTCCAAAGGAATCTGCCATATCTCACCAAGTGCTGGGATTACGACCCTACACGTGGGGTAAGGTAATTAAGTAATATTCTAAGGATTTTGGTATTTCGAGAGCATAAACTTCCTCTGTCACTACTGACAGAGTTTGTAAAGGACAACGCTGCGATTTATTTTTTAACAGTTTTTAGGCTATTTTATTAGTTGCAATTAATTTCAGAGATTCCATGTTGATGCTTGCCAGGGTTTTGATAATATAAAATACAACAGACCTGATTATCTATTAAACTTCGGACGTCTGTTTCTGAATTTCAATGTCATAATATGATAAAAGTTGTTAACCAATCGTAGCTTTGATGTTCTATTTTGGATATTTATCAACTTTTCATTTTCGTTTTCCTCTTCTACGTTTTTCATGAGTATTTTTAAGTGCTCTATTAATCGAATGATGAACTACGTTCGTTGCTGCGCTGCACTTGCGACGTGATGTGAACTTATGAACAGTAATGATGTTAGTGTTCAGACATGCAAGCCTCTGTTCGACCATTTCTGAAGGCTTCAAAATCTGGGCTTTTCTCGCCAACCAAGTGACACGTGCAGCTATCGAATCGACGTCTCGAGCGCTGATTCAAATGTTCGTGCACCTGGATAAAATGAAATGCGTTAGCTCAGGAACCCCTGTGAATTTCTTCATTGGTTGAGACACGACCCCACCAAAAATAGGTGACAAAGATTCCACGTTCATCAGTACGTGATCTTCTTTTGGTCTTCAGGGCTCGAAGGTGTACTAGACCACTATTGACTTTCCGTTGATGAACTTGGCTTCAGTCGGGTAAGTAGATCGCTCCCACAACTTTTCCCGAATGCGATCCTTCATTTTCTATCAGGTAAAAGGACGATAGAACGAACCTTATAATGTCTTGAAAGCACATGAACTTGGCCATGTAAAGAATCATCTCTTACGGAAAGATATACTGAGAAGTGATATATCTACTGATAGTGCCGACGATTACTGTTGTTTATAAATTCTGAACTTCGATTGCATAACAAATAAACAATAACAACAAACAATAGTGCTGAAAGTGTCTAAACTTGCATTCATCAACAAATTTCATCGTACATTGGACGAGTATTGAATTCGCAAAGTATAAAAATAGCTGCCATTCCCTAGAATAAAACAGACCGGGTAAAGCATGTTACCTTTAAACCCATATTTGACGAGTATGTAATGTTTTATTTTGTTTATTTACCTTATGTCCAACCGTCTAAATGTTAAGAGTTGTCGCATTTTCGGCCGACTAGGGACACTGTAAGTTCAAAGAAAATAAAACTCAGTAGAATCAAAACTTCAATACATGTTTATAAATTAGAATTATTCATGCATGTGAAATTCATTACTTTGAATTGCATCCATGTATAGCTCTTCTGCAATATTAAGCATTTCAATTACTTCTTCTCAAAAAAAAATAGCAGAACTTCCATCGGATGCTTCAACGCTTTATTGCAAAATATTCTTTGGTTGGTCATACTTTTTCCATTTTTACGCAAAAAAAATCTTTAAACTCCACAGGAAATTCAGGCTGAATTGACTGACGAGACTTTTGATAATCATCTTTGCAGAGTGCGGGAGTTTCGTACTCAATGAATTCGACTTTATAGAGAGATAGGATAACAACAAGATAACGACAATATAATTTTCTGTGGAGCCGGAATAAGAAGTTTCGAGTAAAATAGACATACTCATAATACTAAATTTAAGAATTTCGTATTTTTATCATCCTGAAAACTATCACTATACTTATCTAGCAAAATGCACCAGCTCTGTTTTGTCCAGTAGTAGAATGCACAACCAATTTTGGAAAATGGTAATCTTGATCAAGTAAAGTACAGAACTCAGCCGCTGTTTGGGCTTCCTTAACAGCCAAGACGAAATTCAAGAATTTTTCTTCGTTCTGAGTAACGCCATCACGAGGCCAGTCTGTGTAGTTATAGTTTTCAATATCCAGAACATTTCCAGTATTATCTCGAACTTGAAGGCTTGTTACAATAATATATTTATAGGCCCTTTACTTCTTTGGTTTTAATACTAAACTCGCTGTAAGTACAGTCAGTTGACGAAGAACGTACGGCCTATAACTTCAAAGTTAGGAGCCGGGGGTGGCGGGGAGTGTTATTTTTGAGGTCAGGACACATAGTTCTATCATATAACGATGTTAACTCATAGGCCGATTTATAGTCGACCCATCAAAGTGCAGTATCTGTTGCACTAGTTGCAGCGAGAAAACTACAGCTGCGCATCGATTCAATACACATTCCATGCACATGCAGCCTAGCGGACCAACAGTAAACCTAAGCTCACAGTCATGCTAATACAAGAGTCGGGATACCTACCAGACGCGCTGTCGCGTCAGTTTACTCTATATAAATAATACAATGAAATATTTAATCATTACTTTTTTATTAAAAAAGAAATAAAAATCTAGCACACTGCAATAATCAATATTTCTAAAGCGCTCCTTCTAAACAGAACGTAGACGGACATTCGAGGGACGGCAAGAGACGTTACAGTCACCAGTAGGTGTTGGGGTCTGGACCACTGAGAAACCCTATCCGGGTTCCGATCATCCCTCCCTTCTTGACAGTATGGTGTTGCTCGCCCCCAGCCTCGACGGACCGGCGGGACATGGCCAACTTATTCTATGTCAATGATACCTGGAAGTTCTTAACAATATTTATTGCTACATTAATGTCTATATGGCACTGCGGGAACCAGGCACTGCTCGCCTCTTTCACGAGGACCCCTCACAGCAAACGGTGCTTCGTCCGCCCATCTACAAGTCTTGAGATGGATTATCTGAGTATAGAAAAGTTAACCTTAATTTCGTTGAAGCTCACAAGACACTTTGAGGGTAGGGACACGGACAAATTCTTTGCTTACAAATTGCGATGGCAATGAGAAACTTGTGTGGGTCGTTGATAGGTGTTTGTAAAAGTACTCACAGCTCTAGGACAGGCGCCACGCGTCTCTGATGGCGAGGGATCCGGTCCTGCCCTCAGCAGCAACAGAATTACGAATACCACTACCAGTCGCTTATTCATTATAGCGTTAGCTACGAATGAAAAGAAATAAAATGTTTAACTCAGACATAAAGAGGCGCTCTGTCCCTGTAGGGGACGCATCGGAAAAGTACAAAAATGCAGAAAATAATGAATTTAAATATGGAATACTTACATGGAAATCGTTACACAAGATCACTGTTGCACTCTGCACTTAACACTCTGGCTATACAGTCGATTAGTTTATGATAACCATCAGGAATCAAGGGACGTTATATACTGAAGCCTGGTCCGATGTTAACTACGCTATTGCGTGGCTCCCCCAAAGTGCGTAGATTCCCCAAAATTACCTTAAACGTACACTTAGTAATTAGAAAAAAAAAATCATTTTCCAAGGTAAATAATTTAAGATATACATAGCAGCTTGATAAATAAACTTACCTTAATTTACTCAATGCACTGACTTTATTGGATTCAGCGTCTATTTTCTTCACTTTCGAAGGCGGATTGTTCGCGTTGTTAGCGCCCGGCCGCTGCCGCTCTGTACCTCCTTGTTCCGAGACCGCCGCTGCATCCGGTCGTTTGATACTTCCCCCCACTCTACCGGCTACATGCCAAATGATCCCACGCCAACTGGTCCCATGACGACTGACCCCACCAGCTATGAAAAAATAAACCTCAGACACTAAACAA
This sequence comes from Thaumatotibia leucotreta, assembly GCA_025490895.1. Classification (NCBI taxonomy): domain Eukaryota; kingdom Metazoa; phylum Arthropoda; class Insecta; order Lepidoptera; family Tortricidae; genus Thaumatotibia; species Thaumatotibia leucotreta. Next base: position 29,236 of record JALPQI010003686.1, on the reverse strand, counting down.
ACGTTCTACTCTCTTATATGAGTATTCTTGTCCTAAAACACCGCAATCTCTCATCAGCCCTTTTGACGTTTCATTAAGTACCGTTAGTTTGTTTCGATGGTAAGATGTTCTTGGGCTGTTCTTTTTGAGTTTGAGTTTGAAAACCAGGCACTACTGAAGGTTTTAATTACTTTAATGAGCTCAATTGGCCACTATTTTTAGCACACAATCCTGATATTTGATTGACGCATTGACAGTTGTGGCGAGTTTGGCAGAACTTACCTTATCCAAGATTTCCTACGGGCCTTATATTATTTCACGTGGCTGTGGTATTTTATATTTAACTCTTTTAATAAGTTTAAATATCTTAAAGAGGTATAATATGATATATAACGTTAGCTATATAGGTAGGAATATAATGCTATAGACTTAGCCAGTAAGGCCTATTAGCGAGTATAAGGCCTAGGCATATGCTCCGGTGAGATACACGTATGGCAGCCACTGCTGCCACCAGGTCAGTCAGACACTTTCCGTTGGTAGTTCGAGATGACCAATGGCTCGTTGGATTCGTTCTGGCGAGTAGAATTCAATGGGCCCTTTTCCAACTGTGTACCTTCACAGTCTGGCCCTTTACGACTGGAAATGTACCTATTGGTTGCTGCTGGCATTTTTAGATAGTGGACTTTAGACAATTGGCAGACTCGGTCAGCTAATCTGAATGTCTGGTAGTTCTGAACCAAGTTCCAAAGAGACTTGGGCCCAAAGTGTCATTAACAGAAGCCCTTAAGCACCTTACATGTGAAGAATGATCAGAACCTCTGTGTGTTTGGGCTCATTCGATTTGTCTCGATCTATCGAACTCTGTTCTAGGGTCCCTCAAATTTAAAACTTATACTGGGCAATATTATAGTGCCAAAATCAATGGTTTGATTTTAGAAACTATATAGATGTGGGTACGGTTCGGATTCAATTCAATAACGCAACTTTAACCTTAATAAAAAACATTTATTAATTTAAAAAGAAAACTTAAAGATCGAACACTTTTTCGAGCTTATGAAAACTACATTCTTTTCCCCAAGCTACCAATATCTCCTGGAGCTGCCGAATGTACAATCGTTTACGTTCCCTTAACGCTGGAATGCGTTTCAGGAGACCGGGCTTTTTTTGGCCGTCCGTCTGGTGCCGCTTAATGAATATTATTATTTCAAATATTCTCCTTACAGCCAGCTCACATTCCTCGATTTGGGCCTCTGGCCCATCCAGCAGCTCCTGGAACTAAAAATATAACTTAATTAGAATCGCTAATGGCAAATGTTAAGTCTTCAGATGGAAAACATTGGGATTCGATGATTAATTGAAGAAAGTAACAAAGATATTGTGGCTTCCGTTTTAAGCTAATTCTCATGTAAAAATGGTAATGATCTTGGAATCCAACCTCTAACTATCAATTAACATGGACCTTTGTACAAGTTAATATGTAAGTTTTTTCTTGAAACTTCTAATATGGTAACAAAAATTTTGAACACTTACCCATGCCCAGTGATTACTTTGTGGCAACGGCATTTTAATTATTTTATTAGAAATTTAATTAAAAAAAATATAAAATATAGTGTGCAAGAGCGTGTGTTCAGTACGTTATGGATTCACCAACTGATAAAGTATTCCCAGTTGAACCCGTTGACACAAAGATTTTATCTGGCTGCGGGAAAACCAGAGGCAAAGGTGACAGTATATTGATAGTGATGTAACCGTCGGGCACCGAGTAATTACTCTCAATATAGAATGTAGGTTTTGCGGAATTTAATTTTTTTTGTTTTTCTTTTGGTATTGGATGTATCGAATTACACAGGTGTATTGCAGATTAAATTACAAGATCAATTGTAGCTAGAAGTCCTTTAGTTCAGGCCTTGTTGGATTAATGGCTATCAAAGAATGTCTGTATGACAGTTCTGTCAAAATGCTGTCCAAAGTTAGTGTGACATCCCGGGCTTTTACATTCAGTGCAACAATTCGAAGTTAAATAACTTAAGTTAATTAAATCAGTCATAGATATTAATTAATATGCCAACAATAACTAACATGCCGGGGGCAAAATGATAAGGTATATTTTGACATCGGCCCCTCTACCTCGTACGGTGTAAGTGCGTTGCGTCGTATATATATGAATGAAACGGTATTATTAAATCCCATATCATATTAATTATCGCATATTACCATATACGGTATGGGTTTTATGATGACCAACTACGGTAATGAGTGACGTTTCACTAAATTTTGAACTATGTATATAGGTAATTATGTATTAGCTACTTGAAACACATGGCATTATTAGGTACCTATAGTTTCTATAATTTTTTTTAGATTACTAATTTATGCAATTTCATGAGACACGCGTAATGTTTGTTTAGTTTGATTGCGTATTGCAACGGTATCCAGCCGTGATTCGAAACGTGAAACGTTTAGAACTTTGACAATGTTTGTTTTTTGTTATTGTGTCCCTTCCAAGTTCAACCAATTCAATGTTACCACTTATAATGTTCACGGCTGACAGTATCGATGTCATTACGTTCACAATAATGTAGTATCCCTGTAGCAGCACGTTCCATAATGGTCGCAGACGTGGCTGGAAGAAACTACAACTGTTTTTTTTTCTCTAACTATTGCCCGATACTTTTGTTTGACTGTTCGGAGGGAACAGAGAAATAACCTTTTTTTTTATTTCTGGTATCACGATGATGAATAAAATTTTCGTAAACATATTGCTTCGACTTTTTTCCTTCTCCTCCTTTGTTTTTTTGAAATAAAAATTAATTTTACCAGAACACAATAAGGGTGTGCTTATCGATAGCGCTTTGAGCACTTTTAGTTAAAAACGGGACTTCATTACAATTCAAGGCAATGCCTTCTGCTCCGCTACCGTATTATGTTGTCATAGATAACATAATTGTAATAAATATGTTGCCCTTTTCAATGGCCATTAGGTGTTATTGACAAGTTTGACAACAGAAGGAAGAAATAAGCTAACAAGAACTAATATGTACCGTAAGACGGGGTGAATAGGAATGGCGGGGTAAATTGGAATAAAAATCTACTTTTTCAAACCGAGCCGTTAGTACCATTACTGACAAAGTCAAGTTCGATTCGTCAATTTTTGTACGACCTACGTATTTTTCGCTACTGGCTAAACTGAACATATAAATCAACCGTTTACCACAGTCAACACATAACCAATCATCTTCCAAAGGAATCTGCCATATCTCACCAAGTGCTGGGATTACGACCCTACACTTGGGGTGAGGTATTAAAATAGCCCAGCATTCATCAAGAATATAGACGTTGTTCATACTCACTCAAAATACAATAAATCCTAAGACTTAACGAATTTCCTAAAGATTTTGGTATTTCGAGAGCATAAACTTCGTCTGTCATTACCATTAGTGACAGAGTTTGTAAAGGACAACGCTACGATTTAGGTATATTTTAACAGTTGCTAGGCTGTTTTATTAGTTGAATTTTCATGTATTCCATGTTGTTATTATTATTTATTTATAATACAAACGGAATACAAATAATTATTATACATAGCTCCAGAAAACTATTTTACATAGTTTGTTGTTTGGTTAGTTCTAAAACAATTGACAATTTAAATGTTAAACATTATGTATGTTAGATAAGAGTTTCCTGTAAAATATGGGTGGGCGAGTGGGCATGGGTGTTGTGATAACAAAAACATTGATTGTTTAAAACAAGTGTATTAGTAAAATAAATAATATTATTGAATTATATCATATTGACCCAATGCTTTAGTTTTAATATTATTACTTAAAATACATCTCTTTTCATCTTTACCACAAAGTACTTTTTTCCGTTTTATTTGAGTGTACACGTTATGTTTTTCGCTAACTAGATTGCATTCAAAGTTTTTCTTAAATATAAACATTGGAAATATTTCTCAAAGTTAAGTTTTCGTATTGCTGCTGCATTAACACTCTTATTCTTCATAACTATTTTTTTATTTATTTTTTCCAAACTCACTACATCAAAGTCATTTTCCAGAATGTAATCATACATTAATTTTAGAAAACAGCCGTAGATAGCAACTTGTGGTAGCATTAACTAGTGCGGACTCAAAATCCATCATGACAGTCTTAAGATTTGGTACCTACCTAAAAACTTTTAGATAGCTTCATGTCCTCTTGCTTTCACATAAAGCATAAACAGCTGCCTTTCCCTGTAACATAACAAATAAGATAAAGTATTCTTGTTTTCGAAGTTTGTATTCAACTAATATGACATAAATTTCCAATTTCATTACTTGAACTTTCCATGAAATGTCAGCAGCTGTCTTGGTCTCGGCTTGAATGGCATACTCTGTAAACTCATAAAAAAAAGACCTAGAAAATAATAGCAATACTGAATTTACAAATCAGACATCCTGATGTGTTCAAGTGTTATTACTTAATAAAATGGCCTCTTGCAGTATTTTGAGCATAATTATGGTCAATGGCGAATATGAAAGCCATGTCTCCGTTCGTAGCAGTTACCCCTGCTTTGATAACATCCTGAGCAAGTTTATGGTCCTGAATAAAGGGTCTAGCAGGATAAGCTAACAAGAGTTGCCCCCTCAAGGGATTTGGTTATAATTTGAGGTGCAGTAGTGGGAAGCCCTAAGAACACTGGATGCGTAATATCAGCCTCCGATCTTCTTTTGTTTCAGACTTATTCACGAAAATGTCATAAATCATGGTAATCTTTAAACTGTGATGTTAACTAAACCAAGTAAGCGAGAGTAACCAAATAAATTCAGAATTAAAGAGCGTGAAATGGGGTTCATAATGCATATTTTTAAAGACATTCATATCTTTAAACTTGGATGAAAAAAAAAAGTTTTTTTTACGGTCATATTTTTTGCCACTTCTCGCAGAGGCACAACTACCAAAAAAATTACTTAATAAGCCACAACTGACAACTACGTATACATTTAAAAAGATTACGAAAAATCATGGTGCGTCATGTCAAAAAAAAAATTACGAACGTATGTTTTCGCACCATCTGTACAAGAACACGACAATTCTGATTACAACCAAATTACAACTCAAATTACAACCAAATACCTTGAGGGGGCAACTCTTGTTAGCTTATCCTGCTAGACCCTTTTCCGAGTTTCTTATAGTCTTCTCCTGGTTGAGGTCTTTTTTTTCTTTAACTGAAAAATGAAAAACATCTCTAACTAATATACTATAGTTGACTACTACAAAGTTGAAATATTGGTTGCTTTTATTTCGTTTTTTATTTGATAACCTTCCATCGTGGCGCATCCATGCTTTCCTCAGTACGTTTTGTGTTTCCTCCGTCGCTTTCTCCAGGACTTCGAGCACCACGTCGCCTGAAATCGTGAAGAAGTGCTAAAACAAAAAGAGAATAACAATAATTATTCTATTCATTTTATCACAACCATTACTCTGAATCTGCTCAACGAACTATTTTTTTAGATAAATTGACACTTAAACATTGTCGGTACACAAAGGCTTGTTGTTATGCACAATTTTCAAAGTGGCAACTAATATCTCTTACGTGCATCACAGTCAAGGGTCTTTTAACGGACCTATGTCACCGAGTGTGCAGAGCCATATGTTAAAAGTACATCCTGTTGACTGAAGTATTGATAATACTTTTTAAAGCTTGTCTGTAAAATGTTCACTACAAATAGTGGCATTGTGTTGATGATCGAAGGAAAGAATTGAGCTTTCTAAGAAGTTCATCACACATTTTATAACCAATGCATTTTCGAAACTAATGTGTAGACTCAGTGTTGAGTCATCTGCAAACGGTTGGCTATCCGAATATAAATAATACATAATAATAAATATTCTTTGATTCTGTAAAGAGTGCAAGGATTAATAATAACCAATTTTTAACATACTTTAGTACATAGTACATGTATCATTTAAGAGATAAGAGAGTAACACTGTTCTGTCATGTAGTGTAGACCAACTATGTTAAGTACGTATGCCATTTGCTTATGTTTTGAAGAGGACGAAAAACTTAGCCAACCTGACTAACGCGATATTACTGTATAATCGACGATTTTCATTATAATTCTAATGCGGCTGCGAGCTTTGCGTCAAGTGCGATCAGCACGGGTGTACTATTCCCGTTCTAGAACAAAGAGAAATCGGACTTTGATAAATGCTTTCAATGGCATGCCCGCTTGCGGATCTGTAGATATGCATTTTTGATCGCAAACCGTTATAGGTACTGATACAGAGTACAATGACATCTGCAAAGTTCTGCTTATGGTTTGTTATAAATTGCAGATATGGCATTTCAAAGGTTTGTATAAAATAAATAAGTGTTTTATGAAAAATTACGTTAAATGTTGCTAAAAGTAGCTCATTGACTGAAAATGATGATAATATTGGTTTTTGCACACAATACAGCTACAAAAAGAAATTAAACGTTTTGATATTTTTGTGGGCAAAATTATCGTTATCATAAGTTTGTTGTTATTGTTCCTCGTACTTCTTAGTACCTTATTGCATTGTAAGCCATTAGAATATGGCTATAATTAGAGGTGTTTTTTGTTGTATGTGACTGTCGAACTGCTGATATGTTATTACTATTACACAACCACACATACACTCACATTCATATAATTAATGCATGCTACTTATATAATACAACTGTTTACCACAGTCAACACACAACCAATCATCTTCCAAAGGAATCTGCCATATCTCACCAAGTGCTGGGATTACGACCCTACACGTGGGGTAAGGTAATTAAGTAATATTCTAAGGATTTTGGTATTTCGAGAGCATAAACTTCCTCTGTCACTACTGACATAGTTTGTAAAGGACAACGCTGCGATTTATTTTTTAACAGTTTTTAGGCTATTTTATTAGTTGCAATTAATTTCAGAGATTCCATGTGATGATCATGATGCTTGCCAGGATTTTGATAATATAAAATACAACAGACCTGATTATCTATTAAACTTCGGACGTCTGTTTCTGAATTTCAATGTCATAATATGATAAAAGTTGTTAACCAATCGTAGCTTTAATGTTCTATTTTGGATATTTATCAACTTTTCATGTTCGTTTTCCTCTTCTACGTTTTTCATGAGTATTTTTAAGTGCTCTATTAATCGAATGATGAACTACGTTCGTTGCTGCGCTGCACTTGCGACGCGATGTGAACAGTAATGATGTTAGTGTTCAGACATGCACGCCTCTGTTCGACGATTTCTGAAGGCTTCAAAATCTGGGCTTTTCTCGCCAACCAAGTGACACGGGCAGCTATCGAATCGACGTCTCGAACGCTGATCCAAATGTTCGTGCACTTTGATGAAATGAAATCCGTTAGCTCAGGAACCCCTGTGAATTTCTTCATTGGTTGAGACACGACCCCACCAGAAATAGGTGACAAAGATTCCACGTTCATCAGTACGTGATCTTCTTTTGGTCTTGATGGGTCGAAGTTGTACTCGACCACTATTGACTTTTCGCTGATGAACTTGGCTTCAGGCCGGTAAGTAGATAGCTCCCACAACTTTTCCCGAATGCGATCCTTCACTTTCTATCAGGTAAAAGGACGATAGAAAGAACCTTATAATGTCTTGGAAGCACATGAACTTGGCCATGTAAAGAATCATCTCTAACGGAAAGATATACTGATATTTAAGTGATATATCTACTGATAGTGCCGACGATTACTGTTGTTTATAAATTCTGCACTTCGATTACATAACAAATAAACAATAACAACAAACAATAGCGCTGAAAGTGTCTAAACTTGCATTCATCAACAAACTTCACCGTACATTGGACGAGTATTGGATTCGCAAAGTATAAAAATAGCTGCCATTACCTAGAATAAAACAGACCAGGTAAAGCATGTTTACCTTTAAACCCATATTTGAGGAGTATGTAATGTTTTTTGTTTGTTTTTTTTTTACCTTATGTCCAACCCTCTAAATGTTAAGAGTTGTCGCATTTTCGGCCGACTAGGGACACTGTAAGTTCAAAGAAAATAAAACTGAGAATCAAAACTTCAATAGATATTTACAAATTAGAATTATTCATGCATGCGAAATTCATTATTTTGAATTGCATCCATGAATAGCTCTTCTGCAATATTCAGCCTTTCAATTACTTTTTCCCGAAAAAATCTAGCGGAACTTCCATGGGATGCTTCAACGCTTTATTGTAAAATAACTTCTTCAATTTTGCGTAAAAATCTTTAAACTCTACAGGAAATTTAGGCTGAATTGTTTGGTGAGGCTTTATGATAATCATCTTTAATGAGTGCGAGAGTTTTGTACTCAATGAATTCGACTTTATAGAGAGATAGGATAACAACAAGATAACGAATAAATAATTTTCTGTAGAGCCGGAATAAGAAGTTTCGAGTAAAATAAACATACTCATAATACTAAATCTAAGAATTTCGTATTTTTATCATCCTGAAAACTATCACTATACTTATCTAGCAAAATGCACCAGCTATGTTTTGTCCAGTAGTAGAATGCACAACCAGTTTTGGAAAATGGTAATCTTGATCAAGTAAAGTACTGAATTCAGCCGCTGTTTGGGCTTCCTTAACAGCCAAGACGAAATTCAAGAATTTCGTCTGAGTAACGCCATCACGTATGGCCTATAACTTCAAAGTGTCGGGGGTGTCGGGGAGTGATATTTTTGAGGTCAGGACACATAGTTCTATCATATAACGATGTTAACTCATAGGCCGATATAGTCGACCCATCAAAGTGCAGTATCTGTTGCACTAGTTGCAGCGAGACACCTACAGCTGCGCATCGATCCAATGCACATTCCATGCACATGTAGCCTAGCGGACCAACAGTAAACCTAAGCTCACAGTCATGCTTATACAAGAGTCGGGATACCTACCAGACGCGCTGTCGCGTCAGTTTACTCTATATAAATAATACAATGAAATATTTAATCATTACTTTTTTATTAAAAAAGAAATAAAAATCTAGCACACTGCAATAATCAATATTTCTAAAGCGCTCCTTCTAAACAGAACGTAGACGGACATCCGAGGGATGGCAAGAGACGTTACAGTCACCAGTAGGTGTTGGGGTCAGGGCCACTGAGAAACCCTATCCGGGTTCCGATCATCCCTCCCTTCTTGACAGTATGGTGCTGCTCGCCCCCAGCCTCGACGGACCGGCGGGACATAGTCAACTTATTTTATGTCAATGATACCTAGAAGTTCTTAACAATATTTATTGCTACATTAACGTCTATATGGCACTGCGGGAACCAGGCACTGCTCGCCTCTTTCACGAGGACCCCTCACAGCAAACGGTGCTTCGTCCGCCCGTCTACAAGTCTTGAGATGGATTATCTGAGTATAGAAAAGTTAACGTTAATTTCGCTGAAGCTCACAAGACACTTTGAGGGTCGGAACACGGATAAACTCTTTGCTTAGAAATTGCGATGGCAATGAGAATTTTGTGTGGGTCGTTGATAGGAGTTTGTAAAAGTACTCACAGCTCTAGGACAGGCACCACGCGTCTTTGATGGCGAGGGATCCGGTCCTGCCCTCAGCAGCAACAGAATTACGAATACCACTACCAGTCGCTTATTCATTATAGCGTTAGCTACGAATGAAAAGAAATAAAATGTTTAACTCAGACTGTAGGGGACGCATCGGAAAAGTACAAAAATGCAGAAAATAATGAATTTAAATATGGAATACTTACATGGAAATCGGTACACAAGATCACTGTTGCACTCTGCACTTAACACTCTGGCTATACAGTCGATTAGTTTATGATAACCATCAGGAATCAAGGGACGTTATATACTGAAGCCTGGTCCGATGTTAATTACGCTATTGCGTGGCTCCCCCAAAGTGCGTAGATTCCCCAAAATTACCTTAAACGTACACTTAGTAATTAGAAAAAAAAAAAAACATTTTCCAAAGTAAATAATTTAAGATATACATAGCAGTTTGATAAATAAACTTACCTTAATTTACTCAATGCACTGACTTTATTGGATTCAGTGTCTATTTTCTTCACTTTCGAAGGCGGATTGTTCGTGTCGTTAGCGCCCGGCCGCTGCCGCTCTGCAGCGGCTGTACCTCCTTGTTCCGAGACCGCCGCTGCATCTGGTCGTTTGATACTTCCCCCCACTCTACCGGCTACATGCCAAATGATCCCACGCCAACTGGTCCCATGACGACTGACCATCACCACCAGCTATGAAAAAATAAACCTCGGACACTAAACAAACGTTCTACTCTCTTAAATGAGTATTCTTGTCCTAAAACATCGCAATCTCTCATCAGCCCTTTTGACGTTTCATTAAGTACCGTTAGTTTGTTTCGATGGTAAGATGTTCTTGGGCTGTTCTTTTTGAGTTTGAGTTTGAAAACCAGGCACTACTGAAGGTTTTAATTACTTTAATGAGCTCAATTGGCCACTATTTTTAGCACACAATCCTGATATTTGATTGCGCATTGACAGTTGTGGCGAGTTTGGCAGAACTTACATTATCCAAGATTTCCTACGGGCCTTATATTATTTCACGTGGCTGTGGTATTTTATGTTTAACTCTTTTAATAAGTTTAAATATCTTAAAGAGGTATAATATGATATATAACGTTAGCTATATAGGTAGGAATATAATGCAGACTTAGCCAGTAATGCCTATTAGCCAGTATAAGGCCTAGGCATATGCTCCGGTGAGATACACGTATGGCAGCCACTGCTGCCACCAGGTCAGTCAGACACTTTCCGTTGGTAGTTCGAGATGACCAATGGCTCGTTGGATTCGTTCTGGCGAGGAGAATTCAATGGGCCCTTTTTCAACTGTACCTTCACAGTCTGGCCCTTTACGACTGGAAATGTACCCATTGGTTGCTGCTGGCATTTTCCGATAGTGAACTTTAGACAATTGGCAGACTCGGTCAGCTAATCTGAATGTCTGGTAGTTCTTAACCAAGTTCCAAAGAGACTTGGGCCCAAAGAGTCATTAACAGAAGCCCTTAAGCACCTTACATGTGAAGAATGATCAGAACCTCTTGTGTGTTCGGGCTCATTCGATTTGTCTCGATCTATCGAACTCTGTTCTAGGGTCCCTCAAATTTAAAACTTATACTGGGCAATATTTTAGTGCCAAAATTAATGGTTTGATTTTAGAAACTATATAGATGTGGGTACAGTTCGGATTCAATTCAATAACGCAACTTTAACCTTAATAATAAACATTTATTAATTTAAAAAAAACTTAAAGATCGAACACTTTTTCAAGCTTATGAAAACTACATTCTTTTCCCCAAGCTACCAATATCTCCTGGAGCTGCCGAATGTACAATCGTTTACGTTCCCTTATCGCTGGAATGCGTTTCAGGAGACCGGGCTTTTTTTGGCCGTCCGTCTGGTGCCGCTTAATGAATATTATTATTTCAAATATTCTCCTTACAGCCAGCTCACATTCCTCGATTTGGGCCTCTGGCCCATCCAGCAGCTCCTGGAACTAAAAATATAACTTAATTAGAATCGCTAATGGTAAATGTTAAGTCTTCAGATGGAAAACATTGGGACTAGAATATTAATTGAAGAAAGTAACAAAGATATTGTGGCTTCCGTTTTAAGCTAATTCTCGTGTAAAAATGGTAATGATCTTGGAATCCAACCTCTAACTATCAATTAACATGGACCTTTGTATAAGTTAATGTGTAAGTTTTTTCTTGAAACCTACCGGTACGGCCACTTACTATAGCAAGATCTTAATTAAGAACTTTACTAATCTTATTGGTATTTATTAACCTATTTTTTTAATAAACGAAACTACATTCTTAATATGAGAGATTCTTTTAACAGGGATGGTATCATCAATCAGTTTTAGTGCATTATAGCAGAACAAATATTGGGACTGGTCAAATAAACTATTATTTCTCTTTTGGCGAAAGTTTAAAAGAATTGATCCCATTGAGACTGTTTGTGTGTCGTTAAATTTAGCTATGCTACTGTCAATAAGGATGAAACAAGGGGCCGGCCAAGGCCAGCGTGATCGTGGATGACCAGCGCTGGTGGATGGGGCAAATTAAAACCATCTAAGATCAATTTTATAAATAATTCTTCCCGGCACTGCCTTACCTTTTGCACAAAGTTAATAAATTCCCCATAATCCGTTGGCACACCATGGTCCGGCCAAGAGAGGAAGTTAAGTGGGTCACGACTTGTGTGACACCGGTTCCATCTGTGAGCAGCAGAGTGGTCTCCATGTAGTGTTGGAAACGTTCTATCTTTGTTGTAGTCGCCACGAACTTCCCGTGAGATATTGAGGTACCCTCCACTTCACTCCAGTAACCATAAGACTTGTCTCGGCCATCTTCGATCTTCCTGCACAGCATCACAATGATCTGGACGTGCTCATTCCACAACATTCGAAAGAAATTGAAACAGGTGTTGGATTTTGGAGCCTCTGCACAGATGTATTCTTTTTCGTGGTAGACGCCTCCAATGTAATTAGCGTTAATGTAAGTCGACTGGTTGCGTTCTGAGGGTGGTTACCCTGGAGTGGTCAAAACATACGGAATGGGGATACCGATTGAAGATCTGATTATTTTCACTGGCTTAAAAGGTACCTTCCATCTACTAAGCCAGGAGTTGCCGATGTTCTTCGGCAATTAAATCTTCACACCCATCCTTCTCCGTGAAGGCTGAGGAAGACATAAAGTAATGCTTCATAATATTTTAAGTTAGGGGAAGGAGGGGCAAAACGGGGTAGGCGGGTAAAATGGGGTACCCAATTTTCCCATTTAATTACATATTATGTAAAAAAAATGAATTGAAGTAATTCTTAAGAACCCTGTTTTGCCACCGCCCCCCCCCCCCCTTTACTGTATAATAAACTAACTAAAGGAGCATCTAAAGCTCAGTAACATTGGTGAGCTCTCTTTCATCCAAGTATTTTTGGTTCATCCCGGTTTCCCCTAAGACATACAGGTGAATTGCTTTATAACAAAACTCATAATCGTTATTTCTAGTTCAACAGTTAATTCTCTTCTCGCATGTTGTACAGAGTTTTTGCTATTGACAGTGTGCCTACGTACTTAAATTGAGTAATACTTATATCTAAAAGACAGTACATAGCCGAGACATTTATGCCATCCTCACATTCGACAAGAACCCCTCCGAGCTCGCTGACGAATCTTTGCTTTTTAAGAATTTCATATGTGTCGCTGTGTGTACTTCCCTGTAAGAAATCCTTACATTAAAATCAATATCTAAATGATAAAAAATATATGTTTAAACGCAAACTTCTACCAGTTGTAATCCAACATACCTGTTAACCGTCTTCTTATCGGTTTTTAAATGTAAAACTTGACAGGTTACTTAGTTTTTAAACACTGTTCTTTAAAAAATAATAAATACTCACGTATCTCCGTCGGCGTCCTGCTCGTATTTTTTCAAGTACAAGTGCTTCTGGTGTTCTACTTCTACACCTTGGGCTTGGCTGGGGTTAATTTTTTTAACGCGAATTTTATTTTCTCTAATATAGAATATTGTCGAGGTATGACTCTGTTCGAGAGTTGTTCCCAATTAAATAGTTGATCGAAATACCTCGCTGAATCTAGTTTTGCACCAATATTTACGAGGTACTTTACAATGGCTATACTATATGCCCGTACTCTGCCGCCAAATATAAGGGCGTTTCACCTGTAAATTAAGAAAAAAAAGGGCTCAGCTGAATCCCAGTTACAAAAATAACTTGACAGAAATTAAACCATTCTTTTACACAAAAAAACTCACCTTAATTATTATAGATGAAGTTAAATCAGCTATCAGTAGCTTTTTCGACTTCATTGTTCGGATTTCTTCTTCATCGAAGGCCCTTGTAAGGGTCATGAGTCATGACCATCTTTTCGTTGCCACTCTTACAAGCGTAGTGCAAGGGAATACATCCGAATCTATCTGTTTTCCTAGGATTTGCACCGGCATCTAGAAGCTGGTGGACCCTCTCTGATTCGTCTCATGTTGTCATTTTTGGTTATATTAAGGAGCGATGCAGGCCAGGTTACATTAATAAGACACCTTACAAAATCATAATTTTTCGGCAAGTGAACCATTAAAATATGAAGTTGCCTGAAACAACAAATGCAATTTTAATAAGTGACACATTATAACTTTTTTATCCTGCTTTGTTATTCTACTAAATCCTTCAACAAGTGGCTTTAAAAAAGATAATAAATATGAAAAGTATTTGTACGTGTCCCCATCGGAATATTGATCATAAAATTTCAAATAGTTCGGTGAGTCTTCTAGCAGCAGGGGTATTTTAAGCTCTATGAGGGGCTGAGTTGAATACTCCCAGCACTTGAAATTTCATGGTCAGAGAAAATTTATTTCAATAAAGTAACAACTGGAAATACGTCTAAAGACGTTATCCAAATTTACTTGACTGAATAAGCAGGACATAATTATGTTCCCGTATTAACAATGCGCCGAGCGCTATCAATAGTTTACTTGGGTTTTCCCGACCTTAAATGCGACCCGTAACCTTCTCCATAATGCGCATAATAACATGCGGGCAGGAACGGTTGCCAACAGACGGGCATTTATGTTAGTAGCGGGTTTTCTCAGTCAGATGTCACTATTTTTAAAATGTTTTCTATCTCAGCTAAGGTGATCATCAGGACTCCTGTTTCATGAGTATGATCAACGAAACTTAATCCCTCTAACTATGCGTGCAATTTAGGTTGGCTGGTTTCAAAAGTTAAAAACCATGTTACTGTTATAAGTCTATCCTTTTCTCTCTTTATCTATTTTTCTAGCTTCAAAAGAGTCAACACAAACTTTGCTGTATAGCACAAGACAATTTTATTAGCTGCATTTTATTTAGACTGCCTCTAAATTTACTAGGGTATGGTTGAAACTTCGAATTTTTACTCTTTAAAAAAACAACCAATACAAATCATTTATTTTATTAACACCACTTTATTTTAAAGTGAATTCACATCTGAGAGGATGTTAAAGTAGGTCACGACTTGTGTGACACCGGTTCCATCTGTGAGCAGCAGAGTGGTCTCCATGTAGTGTTGGAAACGCTTTATCTTTGTTGTAGTCACCACGAACTTCCCGTGAGATATTGAGGCACCCTCCACTTCACTCCAGTAACCATACGACTTCTCTCGGCCATCTTCGATCTTCCGGCACAGCATCACAATGATCTGGACGTGCTCCATCCACAACATTCGGAAGAAATTGAAACAGGTGTTGGATTTTGGAACCTCTGCACAGATGTATTCTTTTTCGTGGTAGACGCCTCCAATGTAATTAGCGTTAATGTAAGTCGACTGGTTTCGTTCTGATGGGAGAACCACCCTGGAGTGGTCAAAACATACGGAATGGGGATACCGATTGAAGATCTGATTATTTTCACTGGCTTAAAAGGTACCTTCCATCTACTAAGCCAGGAGTTGCCGATGTTCTTCGGCGATTAAATCTTCACACCCATCCTTCTCCATGAAGGCTGAGGAAGACATAAAGTAATGCTTCATAATATTTTAAGTTAGGGGAAGGAGGGGCAAAACGGGGTAGGCGAGTAAAATGGGGTACCCAATTTTCCCATTTAATTAAATATTATGTAAAAAAAAATTGAAGTAATTCTTAAGAACCCTGTTTTGCCACCGCCCCCCCCCCCTCTACTGTATAATAAACTAACTAAAGGAGCATCTAAAGCTCAGTAACTTTGGTGAGCTCTCTTTCATCCAAGTATTTTTGGTTCATCCCGGTTTCCCCTAAGACATACAGGTGAATTGCTTTATAACAAAACTCATAATCGTTATCTCTAGTTAAACAGTTAATTCTCTTCTCGCATGTTGTACAGAGTTTTAGCTATTGACAGTGTGCCTACGTACTTAAATTGAGTAATACTTATATCTAAAAGACAGTACATAGCCGAGACATTTATGCCATCCTCACATTCGACAAGAACCCCTCCGAGCTCGCTGACGAATCTTTGCTTTTTAAGAATTTCATATGTGTCGCTGTGTGTACTTCCCTGTAAGAAATCCTTACATTAAAATCAATATCTAAATGATAAAAAATATAATTTTAAACGCAAACTTCTACCAGTTGTAATCCAACATACCTGTTAACCGTCTTCTTATCGGTTTTTAAATGTAAAACTTGACAGGTTACTTAGTTTTTAAACACTGTTCTTTAAAAAATAATAAATACTCACGTATCTCTGTCGGCGTCCTGCTCGTATTTTTTCAAGTACCAGTACTTCTGGTCTTCTACTTCTACACCTTAGACTTGGCTGGTGTTCATTTTTTTGACGCGAAATTGATTTTCTCTAATATAGAATATTGTCGAGGTATGACTCTGTTCGAGAGTTGTTCCCAATCAAATAGTTGATCAAAATACCTCGCTGAATCTAGTTTTGCACCAATATTTACGAGGTACTTTACAATGACTATATGCCCGTACTCTGCCGCCAAATATAAGGGCGTCTCACCTGTAAATTAAGAAAAAAAGGGCTAAGCTGAATCCCAGTTACAAAAATAACTTGACAGAAATTAGACATTCTTTTACACAAAAAAACTCACCTTAATTATTCTGGGCATGGATAGATGAAGTCAAATCAGCTATCAGTAGCTTTTTCGACTTCATTGTACGGATTTCTTCTTCATCGAAGGCCCTTGTAAGGGTCATGAGTCATGACCATCTTTTAGTTGCCACTCTTACAAGCGTAATGCAAGGGAATACATCCGAATCTATCTGTTTTCCTAGGATTTGCACCGGCATCTAGAAGCTGGCGGACCCTCTCTGATTCGTCTCCCATGGCCCCCAGATGCAACGCGACAATATTGTCATTAATGGTTATATTAAGGAGCTATGCATGCCAGGTTACATTAATAAGACACCTTACAAAATCATCATTTTCTGGCTAGTGAACCATTAAAATATGAAAATGTCTGAAACAACCACTGCAATTTTAATAAGTGCTTTCAATGGCATGCCCGCTTGCGGATCTGTAGATATGCATTTTTGATCCCAAACCGTTATAGGTACTGATACACAGTACAATGACATCTGCAAAGTTCTGCTTATGGTTTGTTATAAATTGTAGATATGGCATTTCAAAGGTTTGTATAAAATAAAAAAGTGTTTTATGAAAAATAACGTTAAATGTAGCTAAAAGTAGCTCATTGAAAATGATGATAATATTGGTTTTTGCACATAATACAGCTACAAAAAGAAATTAAACGTTTTGATATTTTTGTGGGCAAAATTATCGTTATCATAAGTTTGTTAGTTGTTATTGTTCCTCGTACTTGTTAGTACCTTATTGCATTGTAAGCCATTAGAATATGAGGTGTTTTTTGTTGTATGTGACTGTCGAACTGCTGATATGTTATTACACAACCACACATACACGCACATTCATATAATTAATGCATGCTACTTATATAATACAACTGTTTACCACAGTCAACACACAATCAATCATCTTCCAAAGGAATCTGCCATATCTCACCAAGTGCTGGGATTACCACCCTACACGTGGGGTAAGGTAATTAAGTAATATTCTAAGGATTTTGGTATTTCGAGAGCATAAACTTCCTCTGTCACTACTGACAGAGTTTGTAAAGGACAACGCTGCGATTTATTTTTTAACAGTTTTAGGCTATTTTATTAGTTGCAATTAATTTCAGAGATTCCATGTGATGATCATGATGCTTGCCAGGATTTTGATAATATAAAATACAACAGACCTGATTATCTATTAAACTTCGGACGTCTGTTTCTGAATTTCAATGTCATAATATGATAAAAGTTGTTAACCAATCGTAGCTTTAATGTTCTATTTTGGATATTTATCAACTTTTCATTTTCGTTTTCCTCTTCTACGTTTTTCATGAGTATTTTTAAGTGCTCTATTAATCGAATGATGAACTACGTTCGTTGCTGCGCTGCACTTGCGACGCGATGTGAACAGTAATGATGTTAGTGTTCAGACATGCACGCCTCTGTTCGACGATTTCTGAAGGCTTCAAAATCTGGGCTTTTCTCGCCAACCAAGTTACACGGGCAGCTATCGAATCGACGTCTCGAACGCTGATCCAAATGTTCGTGCACTTTGATGAAATGAAATCCGTTAGCTCAGGAACCCCTGTGAATTTCTTCATTGGTTGAGACACGACCCCACCAGAAATAGGTGACAAATATTCCACGTTCATCAGTACGTGATCTTCTTTTGGTCTTGATGGGTCGAAGTTGTACTCGACCACTGTTGACTTTCCGCTGATGAACTTGGCTTCAGGCCGGTAAGTAGATAGCTCCCACAACTTTTCCCGAATGCGATCCTTCACTTTCTATCAGGTAAAAGGACGATAGAAAGAACCTTATAATGTCTTGGAAGCACATGAACTTGGCCATGTAAAGAATCATCTCTAACGGAAAGATATACTGATATTTAAGTGATATATCTACTGATAGTGCCGACGATTACTGTTGTTTATAAATTCTGCACTTCGATTGCATAACAAATAAACAATAACAACAAACAATAGTGCTGAAAGTGTCTAAACTTGCATTCATCAACAAACTTCACCGTACATTGGACGAGTATTGGATTCGCAAAGTATAAAAATAGCTGCCATTACCTAGAATAAAACAGACCAGGTAAAGCATGTTTACCTTTAAACCCATATTTGAGGAGTATGTAATGTTTTTTGTTTGTTTTTTTTTACCTTATGTCCAACCCTCTAAATGTTAAGAGTTGTCGCATTTTCGGCCGACTAGGGACACTGTAAGTTCAAAGAAAATAAAACTGAGAATCAAAACTTCAATAGATATTTACAAATTAGAATTATTCATGCATGCGAAATTCATTATTTTGAATTGCATCCATGAATAGCTCTTCTGCAATATTCAGCCTTTCAATTACTTTTTCCCGAAAAAATCTAGCGGAACTTCCATGGGATGCTTCAACGCTTTATTGTAAAATATATTTGGGCGGTCATACTTCTTCAATTTTGCGTAAAAATCTTTAAACTCTACAGGAAATTTAGGCTGAATTGATTGGTGAGGCTTTATGATAATCATCTTTAATGAGTGCGAGAGTTTTGTACTCAATGAATTCGACTTTATAGAGAGATAGGATAACAACAAGATAACGAATAAATAATTTTCTGTAGAGCCGGAATAAGAAGTTTCGAGTAAAATAAACATACTCATAATACTAAATCTAAGAATTTCGTATTTTTATCATCCTGAAAACTATCGCTATACTTATCAAGCAAAATGCACCAGCAGCTATGTTTTGTCCAGTAGTAGAATGCACAACCAATTTTGAAAAATGGTAATCTTGATCAAGTAAAGTACTGAATTCAGCCGCTGTTTGGGCTTCCTTAACAGCCAAGACAAAATTCAAGAATTTTTCTTCGTTCTGAGTAACGCCATCACGAGGCCAGTCTGTGTAGTTTTCAATGTCCAGAACATTTGTAGTATTATCTCGAACTTGAAGGCTTGTTATAATAATAGATTTATAGGCCCTTTACTTCTTTGGTTTTAATACTAAACTCTCCGTAAGTAAAGTCAATTGACGAATAACGTATGGCCTATAACTTCAAAGTGTCGGGGGTGTCGGGGAGTGATATTTTTGAGGTCAGGACACATAGTTCTATCATATAACGATGTTAACTCATATGCCGATATAGTCGACCCATCAAAGTGCAGTATCTGTTGCACTAGTTGCAGCGAGAAACCTACAGCTGCGCATCGATTCAATGCACATTCCATGCACATGTAGCCTAGCGGACCAACAGTAAACCTAAGCTCACAGTCATGCTTATACTAGAGTCGGGATACCTACTAGGCGCGCTGTCGCGTCAGTTTACTCTATATAAATAATACAATGAAATATTTAATCATTACTTTTTTATTAAAAAAGAAATAAAAATCTAGCACTCTGCAATAATCAATATTTCTAAAGCGCTCCTTCTAAACAGAACGTAGATGGACATTCGAGGGACGGCCAGAGACGTTATAGTCACCAGTAGGTGTTGGGGTCAGGGCCACTGAGAAACCCTATCCGGGTTCCGATCATCCCTCCCTTCTTGACAGTATGGTGCTGCTCGCCCCCAGCCTCGACGGACCGGCGGGACATAGTCAACTTATTTTATGTCAATGATACCTAGAAGTTCTTAACAATATTTATTGCTACATTAACGTCTATATGGCACTGCGGGAACCAGGCACTGCTCGCCTCTTTCACGAGGACCCCTCACAGGAAACGGTGCTTCGTCCGCCCGTCTACAAGTCTTGAGATGGATTATCTGAGTATAGAAAAGTTAACTTTAATTTCGTTGAAGCTCACAAGACACTTTGAGGGTCGGGACGGACAAACTCTTTGCTTAGACATTGCGATGGCAATGAGAAACTTGTGTGGGTCGTTGATAGGAGTTTGTAAAAGTACTCACGGTTCTAGGACAGGCACCACGCGTCTCTGATGGCGAGGGATCCGGTCCTGCCCTCAGCAGCAACAGAATTACGAATACCACTACCAGTCGCTTATTCATTATAGCGTTAGCTACGAATGAAAAGAAATAAAATGTTTAACTCAGACATAAAGAGGCGCTCGGTCCCTGTAGGGGACGCATCGGAAAAGTACAAAAATGCAGAAAATAATGAATTTAAATATGGAATACTTACATGGAAATCGGTACACAAGATCACTGTTGCACTCTGCACTTAACACTCTGGCTATACAGTCGAGTAGTTTATTATAACCATCAGGAATCAAGGGACGTTATATACTGAAGCCTGGTCCGATGTTAACTACGCTATTGCGTGGCTCCCCCAAAGTGCGTAGATTCCCCAAAATTACCTTAAACGTACACTTAGTAATTAGGAAAAAAAAAACATTTTCCAAAGTAAATAATTTAAGATATACATAGCAGCTTGATAAATAAACTTACCTTAATTTACTCAATGCACTGACTTTATTGGATTCAGTGTCTATTTTCTTCACTTTCGAAGGCGGATTGTTCGCGTCGTTAGCGCCCGGCCGCTGCCGCACTGCAGCGGCTGTACCTCCTTGTTCCGAGACCGCCGCTGCATCCGGTCGTTTGATACTTCCCCCCACTCTACCGGCTACATGCCACATGATCCCACGCCAACTGGTCCCATGACGACTGACCCCACCAGCTATGAAAAAATAAACCTCAGACACTAAACAAACGTTCTACTCTCTTATATGAGTATTCTTGTCCTAAAACATCGCAATCTCTCATCAGCCCTTTTGACGTTTCATTAAGTACCGTTAGTTTGTTTCGATGGTAAGATGTTCTTGGGCTGTTCTTTTTGAGTTTGAGTTTGAAAACCAGGCACTACTGAACGTTTTAATTACTTTAATGAGCTCAATTGACCACTATTTTTAGCACACAATCCTGATATTTGATTGACGCATTGACAGTTGTGGCGAGTTTGGCAGAACTTACCTTATCCAAGATTTCCTACGGGCCTTATATTATTTCACGTGGCTGTGGTATTTTATATTTAACTCTTTAAATAAGTTTAAATATCTTAAAGAGGTATAATATGATATATAACGTTAGCTATATAGGTAGGAATATAATGCTATAGACTTAGCCAGTAATGCCTATTAGCGAGTATAAGGCCTAGGCATATGCTCCGGTGAGATACACGTATGGCAGCCACTGCTGCCACCAGGTCAGTCAGACACTTTCCGTTGGTAGTTCGAGATGACCAATGGCTCGTTGGATTCGTTCTGGCGAGGAGAATTCAATGGGCCCTTTTCCAACTGTGTACCTTCACAGTCTGGCCCTTTACGACTGGAAATGTACCTATTGGTTGCTGCTGGCATTTTTAGATAGTGGATTTTAGACAATTGGCAGACTCGGTCAGCTAATCTGAATGTCTGGTAGTTCTGAACCAAGTTCCAAAGAGACTTGGGCCCAAAGTGTCATTAACAGAAGCCCTTAAGCACCTTACATGTGAAGAATGATCAGAACCTCTGTGTGTTTGGGCTCATTCGATTTGTCTCGATCTATCGAACTCTGTTCTAGGGTCCCTCAAATTTAAAACTTATACTGGGCAATATTTTAGTGCCAAAATTAATGGTTTGATTTTAGAAACTATATATATGTGGGTACGGTTCAGATTCAATTCAATAACGCAACTTTAACCTTAATAATAAACATTTATTAATTTAAAAAAAACTTAAAGATCGAACACTTTTTCGACCTTATGAAAACTACATTCTTTTCCCCAAGCTACCAATATCTCCTGGAGCTCCGAATGTACAATCGTTTACGTTCCCTTCACGCTGGAATGCGTTTCAGGAGACCGGGCTTTTTTTGGCCGTCCGTCTGGTGCCGCTTAATGAATATTATTAGTTCAAATATTCTCCTTACAGCCGGCTCACATTCCTCGATTTGGGCCTCTGGCCCATCCAGCAGTTCCTGGAACTAAAAATATAACTTAATTAGAATCGCTAATGGCAAATGTTAAGTCTTCAGATGGAAAACATTGGAACTCGATGATTAATTGAAGAAAGTAACAAAGATATTGTGGCTTCCGTTTTAAGCTAATTCTCATGTAAAAATGGTAATGATCTTGGAATCTAACCTCTAACTATCAATTAACATGGACCTTTGTATAAGTTAATATGTAAGTTTTTTCTTGAAACTTCTAATATGGTAACAAAAATTTTGAACACTTACCCATGCCCAGTGATTACTTTGTGGCAACGGCATTTTAATTATTTTATTAGATATTTAATTGAAAAAAATATAAAATATAGTGTGCAAGAGCGTGTGTTCAGTACGTTATGGATTCACCAACTGATAAAGTATTCCCAGTTGAACCCGTTGACACAAAGATTTTATCTGGCTGCGGGAAAACCAGAGGCAAAGGTGACAGCATATTGATAGTGATGTAATCGTCGGGCACCGAGTAACTACTCTCAATATAGAATGTAGGTTGAGGAAAAAATTGTGAGTGTTTTGCGGAATTTCAAATTTTTTATTTTTCTTTTGGTATTGGATGTATCGAATTACACAGGTGTATTGCAGATTAAATTACAAGATCAATTGTAGCTAGAAGTCCTTTAGTTCAGGCCTTGTTGGATTAATGGCTATCAAAGAAAGTCTGTATGACAGTTCTGTCAAAATGCTGTCCAAAGTTAGTGTGACATCCCGGGCTTTTACATTCAGTCCAACAACTCGAAGTTAAATAACTTAAGTTAATTAAATCAGTCATAGATATTAATTAATATGCCAACAATAACTAACATGCCGGGGGCAAAATGATAAGGTATATTTTGACATCGGCCCCTCTACCTCGTACGGTGTAAGTGCGTTGCGTCGTATATATATGAATGAAACAGTATTATTAAATCCCATATCATATTAATTATCGCATATTACCATATACGGTATGGGTTTTATGATGACGAACTACGGTAATAAGTGACGTTTCACTAAATTTTGAACTGTGTATATATTAGGTAATTATGTATTAGCTACTTGAAACACATGGCATTGTTAGGTACCTATAGTTTGTATTATTTTTTTAGATTACTAATTTATGCAATTTCATGAGGCACGCGTAATGTTTGTTTAGTTTGATTGCGTATTGCAACGGTATCCAGCCGTGATTCGAAACGTGAAACGTGTAGAACTTTGACAATGTTTGTTTTTTGTTATTGTGTCCCTTCCAAGTTCAACCAATTCAATGTTACCACTTATAATGTTCACGGCTGAAGCCGCGTTTATATTTGTCTGTTGTGTTGTGTTGTGACGCATCAGAACGGTATCGGTTTCAAGTATTTAATATCGTTGCATTCACATTTATCTGACGCACTGTGTTGTGACGGCGTGTGTTGTGTCGCGTCACGAGCCATCCCGGTCCGCGTCAGACCGGGTGAGGTACGGGGGGCGGGGAAGCGACACGGCACAGCAGTGTGAACGCGCCAGTGTCGTGTCGTGATGCTTATGCACAATTTTCTGAGGAAAATAATTCATATTTTTTTTATAAAAACCTTACCTTAAACATATATCATGTCATTTTTTGTACCAATAGGCTTGTGAAATTTTGTCTGTATTTTTTTTATGTCTTCTGCAATCAAACTGTGCCTTCGACGTTCTAAAATACTGACGAAAATTTTCAGGATCACTCGGATCACTCTCAAGCTCCTTTACGAGGCAATGAAATTCGCCTTTAGTTTCTCTCTTTCTATTTACTGGATGAATCCAGTACCTCCTTCTGTTTTTTTATTTTCTAAGAAGCGTAGCCAGCGCCAATAAATGCAATTCATCTTCAAAATCGGAATCTGAATAGGATGATTCTTGAAAGAACATTGCGAACGTGTGAGCTATCCGAGTGCTGAGAACGAACTGATATAAAATTGCGTCAGAATGCGTCATAGCACGTCATATAAATGTGAACGGTAGCCATCACGACAGAGAGCATCATAACACGACACGACAGACAAATGTGAACGTAGCTTGACAGTATCGATGTCAGTACGTTCACAATAATGTATATAGTATCCCTGTAGCAGCACGTTCCATAATGGTCGCAGACGTGGCTGGAAGAAACTACAACTGTTTTTTTTTCTCTAACTATTGCCCGATACTTTTGTTTGACTGTTCGGAGGGAACAGAGAAATAACCTTTTTTTTATTTCTGGTAGGTATCACGATGATGAATAAAATTTTCGTAAACGTATTGCTTCGACATTTTCCCTTCTCCTTGAAAAATTGCCATTTTTTGTTTTTTGTTTTTTTTTTTTAATAAAAATGAACTTTACCAGAACCCAATAATGGTGTGCTTATCACGGTAGCGCTTTGATCACTTTAAATTAAAAGCGGGACTTCATTACAATTCAAGGCAACGCCTTCTTCTCTGTTACCGTATTGCGTTGTCATAGATAACATCATTGTATAAAATATTTTGCCCTTTTCAATGGCTATTACGTGTCATTGACAAGTTCTACAACGGAAGGAAGAAATAACTTATTAATATGTATATGTCCCAATTTTCGCTCGGCTGGTGCAAGCAATTATACCTTTGATCTCGGAGTAAACGTAACGTTGACGAACGAGGAATCATTCCAGTTTTTTGATACTGTGATATGCAAGTATTTATCAAGCAAAAACCAGCTCTGTTCAGTCCCGTTGTTAAATGGACAATCAATGGCGGTGAGCATCGTTCAGGATGGTATTCTGATGCTTCAAATTCGACCCAGGATTGGGCTTGCTTTACGGCTAACACAATGTCCAAAAATTCGTCTGTCTCCTGGGGTACGTCACTGCGACGCCAGTTTATAAAGTTAAACTGCACGACGTCTTGTGCATCACCTTGATTCACTATGCGAAGGTCTGTTATGATATAAGATCCATAGTTTCTTATTCTCTCTGTTATGATACGGTGTTTGCCGCTAACTTAAGGTA
This sequence comes from Thaumatotibia leucotreta, assembly GCA_025490895.1. NCBI lineage: Eukaryota > Metazoa > Arthropoda > Insecta > Lepidoptera > Tortricidae > Thaumatotibia > Thaumatotibia leucotreta. The sequence goes on along the minus strand of JALPQI010003686.1, from coordinate 3,785 downwards.
ATGATTGATTTTTCTACTGGACTCCAATATTGAAAGCATGGACATAATATGTATAGTAATACAATGCAACAACAATGACATCAAGTAAACAATAATATTTATATCTAACCTAGTGGTGTAAATAAAAGATTACTATAGCAAGATCTTAATTAACAACTTAACTAATCTTATTGGTATTTATTAACCAATTTTTTTAATAACCGAAACTACATTCTTAATATGAGAGTTTCTTTTAACAGGGATGGTATCATCAATCAGTTTTAGTGCTTTATAGCAGAACAAATATTGGGACTGGTCAAATAAAGTATTATTTCTCTTTTGGCGAAAGTTTAAAAGAATTGATCCCATTGAGACTGTTTGTGTGTCGTTAAATTTAGCTATGCTACTGTCAATAAGGATGAAACAAGGGGCCGGCCAAGGCCAGCGTGACCGTGGACGACCAGCGCTGGTGGATGGGGCAAATTAAAACCATCTAAGATCAATTTTATAAATAATTCTTCCCGGCACTGCCTTACCTTTTGCACAAAGTCAATAAATTCCCCATAATCCGTTGCCACACCATGGTCCGGCCAAGAGAGGAAGTTAAAGTGGGTCACGACTTGTGTGACACCGGTTCCATCTGTGAGCAGCAGAGTGGTCTCCATGTAGTGTTGGAAACGTTCTATCTTTGTTGTAGTCGCCACGAACTTCCCGTGAGATATTGAGGCACCCTCCACTTCACTCCAGTAACCATAAGACTTGTCTCGGCCATTTTCGATCTTCCGGCACAGCATCACAATGATCTGGACGTGCTCCTTCCACAACATGCGAAAGAAATTGAAACAGGTGTTGGATTTTGGAGCCTCTGCACAGATGTATTATTTTTCGTGGTAGACGCCTCCAATGTAATTAGCGTTAATGTAAGTCGACTGGTTGCGTTCTGATGGGAGAACCACCCTGGAGTGGTCAAAACATACGGAATGGGGATACCGATTGAAGATCTGATTATTTTCACTGGCTTAAAAGGTACCTTCCATCTACTAAGCCAGGAGTTGCCGATGTTCTTAATATTTAAAGTTAGGGGAAGGAGGGGCAAAACAGGGTCGGCGAGTAAAATGGGGTACCCAATTTTCCCATTTAATTACATATTATGTAAAAAAAATTGAAGTAATTCTTAAGAACCCTGTTTCGCCACCGCCCCCCCCCCCCCTCTACTGTATACTAAACTAACTAAAGGAGCATCTAAAGCTCAGTAACATTGGTGAGCTTCTCTTTCATCCAAGTATTTTTGGTTCATCCCGGTTTCCCCTAAGACATACATGTGAATTGCTTTATAACAAAACTCATAATCGTTATTTCTAGTTAAACAGTGAATTCTCTTCTCGCATGTTGTACAGAGTTTTTGCTATTGACAGTGTGCCTACGTACTTAAATTGAGTAATACTTATATCTAAAAGACAGTACATAGCCGAGACATTTATGCCATCCTCACATTCGACAAGAACCCCTCCGAGCTCGCTGACGAATCTTTGCTTTTTAAGAATTTCATATGTGTCGCTGTGTGTACTTCCCTGTAAGAAATCCTTACATTAAAATCAATATCTAAATGATAAAAGTATATGTTTCAACGCAAACTTCTACCAGTTGTAATCCAACATACCTGTTAACCGTCTTCTTATCGGTTTTTAAATGTAAAACTTGACAGGTTACTTAGTTTTTAAACACTGTTCTTTAAAAAATAATAAATACTCACGTATCTCCGTCGGCGTCCTGCTCGTATTTTTTCAAGTCCCAGTGCTTCTGGTCTTCTACTTCTACACCTTAGACTTGGCTGGGGTTCATTTTTTTGACGCGAAATTGATTTTCTCTAATATAGAATATTGTCGAGGTATGACTCTGTTCGAGAGTTGTTCCCAACTAAATAGTTGGTCAAAATACGTCGCTGAATCTAGTTTTGCACCAATATTTATGAGGTACTTTACAATGCCCGTACTCTGCCGCCAAATATAAGGGCGTTTCACCTGTAAATTAAGAAAAAAAAGAGCTAAGCTGAATCCCAGTTACAAAAATAACTTGACAGAAATTAAACCATTCTTTTACACAAAAAAACTCACCTTAATTATTCTGGGCATGGATAGATGAAGTCAAATCAGCTATCAGTAGCTTTTTAGACTTCATTGTTCGGATTTCTTCTTCATCGAAGGCCCTTGTAAGGGTCATGAGTCATGACCATCTTTTCGTTGCCACTCTTACAAGCGTAGTGCAAGGGAATACATCCGAATCTATCTGTTTTCCTAGGATTTGCACCGGCATCTAGAAGCTGGTGGACCCTCTCTGATTAGTCTCCCATGGCCCCCAGATGCAACGCGACCATGTTGTCATTATTGGTTATATTAAGGAGCTATGCATGCCAGGTTACATTAATAAGACACCTTACAAAATCATCATTTTGTGGCAAGTGAACCATTAAAATATGAAAATGTCTGAAACAACCAGTGCAATTTTAATAAGTGACACATTATAACGTTTTTTATCCTGCTTTGTTATTCTACTAAATCCTTCAACAAGTGGCTTTCAAAAAGATAATAAATGTAAAAAGTATTTACTTACGTGTCACCATCGGAATCTTAATCATAAAATGTCAAATAATTATTTGGGTCTTCTAGCAGCGGGGGTATTTTAAGCTCTACGAGAGGCCGAGTTGAAAACTCCCAGCACTGTTGAAATGTCATGGTCAGAGAAAATGTATGTCAATAAAGTAACAACCCGAAATACGTCTAAAGACGTTAACCAAATTTACTTGACTGAATAAGCGGGACATAATTATGTTCCCGTATTAACAATGCGCCGAGCGCTATCAATACCTAGTTTACTTGGGTTTTCCCGACCTTTAATGCGACCCGTAACCTTCTCCATAATGCGCATAATAACAAGCGGGCAGGAACGGTTGCCAACAGACGGGCATTTATTAGTTAGTAGCGGGTTTTTCCAGTCCGATGTCCCTATTTTTAAAATGTTTTCTATCTCAGCTAAGGAGACCATCAGGACTCCTGTTTCATGAGTATGATCAACGAAGCTTAAATCCCTCTAACTATGCGTGCAATTTAGGTTGGCTGGTTTCAAAAGTTAAAAACCATGTTTCTGTTATAAGTCTATCCTTTTCTCTCTTTATATGCGTGCAATTTAGGTTGGCTGGTTTCAAATGTTAAAAACCATGTTACTGTTATAAGTCTATCCTTTTCTCTCTTTATCTATTTTTCTAGCTTCAAAAGAGTCAACACAAACTTTGCTGTATAGCACAAGACAATTTTATTAGCTGCATTTTATTTAGACTGCCTCTAAATTTACTAGGGTATAATTGAAACTTCGAATTTTTACTCTTTAAAAAAACAAACAATACAAATCATTTATTTTATTAACACCTCTTTATTTTAATGTGAATTCACATCTGAGAGGATGTTAAAGTGGGTCACGACTTGTGTGACACCCGTTCCATCTGTGAGCAGCAGAGTGGTCTCCATGTAGTGTTGGAAACGTTCTATCTTTGTTGTAGTCACCACGAACTTCCCGTGAGATATTGAGGCACCCTCCACTTCACTCCAGTAACCATACGACTTCTCTCGGCCATCTTCGATCTTCCGGCACAGCATCACAATGATCTGGACGTGCTCCATCCACAACATTCGGAAGAAATTGAAACAGGTGTTGGATTTTGGAACCTCGGCACAGATGTATTCTTTTTCGTGGTAGACGCCTCCAATGTAATTAGCGTTAATGTAAGTCGATTGGTTGCGTTCTGATGGGAG